>JTDE01001068.1:190139-201579 GCA_014338405.1 Paragonimus skrjabini miyazakii
TTACATCTTTTGTTACCTACTTCAACCCTCATACTCCCATTTTGAAATGAATAAAGCCTGTGTTTCTGGCTTTTTGTCGTTCTGCTTCCCACACCTGCTGACGTCTTGTTACTTTCGTCCGATTGCCAATAATATGGACCGGGAACAAGATCATGAAGAACACTGTTGTAATTTGTTTAACAACTAGAAAACGTGAGATTACGCTCGCTCTGTGTTGCAGCGAAACAAGACTTCAAACGCAGTCACATCACAATAGTAGAGTTTATCAAGGGAAACACTGTGATTCACATGGTAGAAGCTCCAGCAATCCGGGTATACGACATCTATCCTGATATCCTAGCTAATTGCTTATGTCCATTTATCAGTGGCTAGCGGAAAATTTGTCGTGTTCGACCATTTCCTGCGTAGGCCATGCGTCACTCCGTAGAAGACTGCGATGAAACGGGTTCTATACGAGTTCACCCAGGTACTTAAGTACAATGTTGCTCATAGAATCGGTGGTCGATAATCTTCTGCTACCGAGTTCAGCATTTTCGAGAATTACATAGTGGTTGGTAAGCCAAAGTACTTGGAACCTACTCGGCCGGTCCGCAAATCTTTTCGGGACTAGCAGCATCTCGAGTCTCAGAACAGTTTTTGCAACAACGTAACGTACTCTGAACAGCTGCCTTAGTAGAACACATAGACGATCGACCGCCTTTTGAGTCTATTGAGTGTTATACGTTAGTCATTCAACAACTTCACTTACAAAGGACTTCCCGCTCCAATGTTTGCAACTTTACGAACAAGAAAGATGTGTAGGGCATGGATTACCTGTTGAAGGCTTAACTACTTTCGGCTCATTTTTTTTTTGTCACAGTACATGACCACTGTTTCTTGAGCACGACTTCAAAATAACCCACCATTTGTAATGTGGCATGTGCGGGCGTATTGGACGGAAAACTACGACCGGTGGGTTTTCGTCCTATTAACGATTTTATGGCCAGAGTGAATGATAAAGTGATTTCGCGGCTGCATTGACCACTTACTATGAAAATTTTCAATATGAGAATAGCAGAAAACCCATAAATTCTCATTTCTGTTTAATATTAGTTCGCCTACAAACGGACTGCTGATATATCGATAGTCTCGACCATACTGTGGTGACAGTGAGTTAGTTGATCAGCATAATATTCTCATTGATTTCGTTGAAGTAGCATATTGCCATATTTCCAATATTAAGTGCGATATACCACTTTCATTTGGATTCGAAATATCAAGTGGATGTCGAAATGTTCATCGGTAGAAATAGAACGCAAAGAGCGAAGTGACCAAAGAGGGGGTAGAAATAGCATGTTTGCTGTTTAAAGTGGATGATTCCGTTAGGACTTAAGTTGAAAATTAGACGTGTTCAGTTTTCAGGGCTTTTAGAATTTAAGCCGGCAAGTGTTCGTAATTAAATAAGGGCTACGGAATTTTTTCCCTTTGACCTTCTATTGAGTGACTGCCGACTGTTCAGTTGCCACACTCAATAATTACTCGTAAGACAGTCAATGAACTTTAAATATATGGTCAATCGTCACACAGTAGACGGTCGTGCCGCCTGGGTGAGTGCTAATGGTGTGGTTTAACCGACACCGGTATGGAAGACGGCATCCCCCGATATGCATATTTTATCAACCGAGTGAAGGAGTTTGCAACCATCTCAGGTTTATGAGGCCACTCGAGAAAATGAAACGTCAAAATTCATCCTTTTGCAATATTTTCTTGTTCTCCGTAGACTCAGCGATAAAATGGATTTCATAGAAGCGGTCAAACCAAACGGTTGTGTGATTATTTGAGCTTGATGATTATAATAACCTTGGGGTACTAACTCTTAGGTCAATAGTTTGTCAGTTGGCCCAGTCAAACATAAAAACATTGTGTTGGCTTTTCTAATCGATTTTCCGTTTCCAGAGTTTTTTCATCAGAATTTTTATGGCGGAATACACCCTTCTGTCGAGTAGAAACGCTCAATTTCGCGTGGTTTAGGAGATATAATTGAATTGGTAATTTCCGATTACATTGCGTTTGCATTGCGTTTTGCACCAAAAAATCATAGTAAGCTCCAATTAGAGCTAGCCACCACGTTTGTAGGTTAGTTCTATATCTGAATTTATGATCAACTTGTTTCTCTGTCAGTATTTTGGGTAGAAAGCGGTTGACTAATTGTCACTTCTAAAAGCGATTGCACCAGACGCCATCACGTGGTTGTTTCTATTTACGGTCTATATAGAATGGTGTAACCATGGATAGCACGTCCCACTCTATCACTAACAACGTGCGTACCCTTAGTAGTAGAGCTTGTACTCCGTGTTCTTAACCTGAATTACAAACACGGTGAACAATATACTCTTCAAGGTTAGTGTACTCTCCCGGCGATGAAATGTCAGTAACATCAAGCCACATTGATCTGGTCTGGCAATCGTGGAGCTCCTGAGATGGCACACCGGGATCTTAAAATGGACGTATGGACGAGTATCAAATTAGAAAACATACTGATAACCATCAGTGAAGTCTACAACCGGCAAAAACGTGAGTATCCATGATATGAAGATTGAATTGTTGTGGTTGAAATGGCACAGGTGAGAATCAGTGTTATCGTCGGAGAAATAATGAGCATCAAAGCTGGTCATTATCCGTCAGATAAGTGAGCACTGACTCTCACACAGATGGCAAGCTACATTCAAGCATTGTCAATAAGCAATAAAAACAGCACACAGTTTGGTTATGACAGAGTGCAGCACACTGATGGTTAAAATACACTATTCAAAAGATTGAAGAATGCTTCCTAGTATTCACTGTATACAGAATGTCTATTATAACACTGCCACGTAAAAGAAATAACCGTGCCTAGGGCTGTCGGAGTATATTGATTTAATTGTCTTGATTAAGCAGCCTTGGACTGTTAACTATCGGCAACTCGTTTTTGCGTGTGCAACCCCGACAAAAGTCGTGTTGCACATTGACGCAAAAGTCTCGAGTGGCCAAATATCGTTTGTTAACTCTAATTGATAACCTCGCGACTAGGACTTACTGGACAGGAGATTTTGACCTGTCTCGAAAGTCCCAATCATGAGGCTATCGACTGCAGTTAACAAACAGTAATTGTGTCTCCTATCAAGACGATCGGGCAACCTGATCATTACTCACAATCGAACGTGGTTGAGCGTACATATGATAATGTGGTCGCGAGAGACGTGAGGTTAATGGAGCAGTGGTTAGCATAGTTCCCTCGTAAAAGCGTGGCCGGATTACTAGTCCCGGCAGTGGCAAGGATATGCACTACCGACCGGCTCTAATGAGAGCAAAACTCGAGTCTAGTGCTTTTTTCGAAAGGGGCTGACTGGAAAGTCTATGGAAATGTGACCGCTACGATCAATTGTGGGTGATGGTCAAAATGAAATATAGAACGCCTTCCCTCCTGTGCTGCCGAAATGTGTAGACAGGCATTATTATATAAGAACTTGGTAGATGTTCGCCTATAAAAATATCAGCCTTCACTCAGCTACTTTTCATTGGCATAAACGCTTATTCAGAAGTGTTTACACAGTTTTTGGACTTTCGAAAATAAGCATACAGATATTCAGTTAACTGTATTCCCACCTCAAACAACCAAACCTCCATGCACACAATGGCTGTAATATCAACAAATAAATGTTTCAATTATCGTCCAGTCTTCTCACATATAAATCGACCAACGAAACCCGAACCACAGACTCGGGAAGCCTGTTCCGTTGGGTAATGACTCGGTTCGTGAAGATTTCAGTCCCGAATGACAATAAGCACTTGTCTTGCCGAACGACATTCAGTAACCTTCTAGTAAGGCATTTCCATGGTCAACAAAAGTGCTGGTTGAACTTCGTCATTGGAACCCCGTAGACCTTCGTGAATCTCGATCATATCTTCACAAAACCGTCCAACTTCAGAAAAATACTTCCAATTTTTGGTCTGGTCACCTGGTCCACAACTTTTATTCCACCAGCTATCTTGGTAGATAGCTTGTAAACGTTAGTTGAGCCTTCTTTTTTGAGATGTAGGTTCCACGTGTGAACGCAGTAGTCTCGGTGCGGTATCACGAACGCTTCATACAGTAGTATTCTGAATGGTCCATGAACTTGTTCCAGCTGACACTGCGGATATCCCATTTGATAATAAGTCATTAGGCTCTTCAGCGGCTTCTGGTTTTGTAGAGTATTACTTAAGATTTTCGGAAAGCGAAAAGGGATCGACCGAATCCACTGCCTTGCAAAATTCGTAGTAAAATACTTCTTTCCACTCCCCGTCTGCCAAGTCTCTCCGTTATTATATCTAGGAGGCAAACAATTCTTGTCAGATGCGGTTTTTCTTGCGCAAAGCCATGCTAATAAACATCTAGGAGTTTGTTACTGAAGTGGAGGTTATCCAAGCGATCTGTGATATTTCTGTCGCACACCTTTAGCAACATACATGTTAAGCTATCAGGGCGGAGGTTTGTAGGTTCCTCCTTTGCTTCTTTTTTTGTGATTAGCTGCCACAGTGGCAACTTGTTAATCCTCAACATTCCCCCTTCGTTCGGTGATAAGCTGACTAGTTTAACTACTTGACACTTTGGGATCTGATTTAAGGGATGAACCACAGCGACCTTAACATTGTCTGACCCTTTCGATTTTGAAGTTTCAGGTGATTAGATAATGTTTCGAACTACAGAGGCGGAGAACAGGATGTCTCACATCATCTATGCTGGAGCACTGGTTCCCAAAACTGCTGTTCTGAGTGGTCAGCTCTATTCTGGTCACCAAACAAGACTTCACCTAGAGCCGTGATAAAAATTCCCGACATGCTTACGGGCAGCAGGATTTGACTGCACTTAGCTATAGAACAACTTCGGGCTAGACTTGGCCTTGCGCACAAGTTCTGCATTGCACCTTGATGTGTGCGGATCCTTGAGGCTCCACTCCTCTCAAACTAGAAAACTACTTTTCTTAAAGTCATCTGTGGGTTCACAACCTACTTTTGCGACCCTTTTATTGTGTTGCACTTTTAGTATAGTGGCTTTGTACTGAATTAGTTTATCCTGTCCCGTTAGCAAATCGTGGGCGCGTGATTCTCTATTGGCACCTTCATGTTCAGCTTCATCAAATTCTAGTAAAGCTTCAGAGGAACACTACTGCTAGAGGTTTTTACGGCACCGTATTGCGCCTTTCGAAAAATGTGTCTATTGTCATCTTACTGGCGCACTGTTCTATGGCTGGTTGGCATTTGGTAAAGTACTGAAGTATCAAATATATCCACAGCTCAAAACCGATTCGCATCACCCACCACCACGTGGTCAAGCATTGCCACTTCTTGCTTTAGCCTAAAACGATTAGCTTGCTCGGCATTCCACTGCAGAATTTCTTTGGAGGCAACTAAAAAATGTTTCTTTAAACTTCTTTTGGTGGAAACCTACTTTCTTCAGGATTTCTCCGAAATTTTCAAATTGTCGAACAGCAGGATCACTGTCGTTTGCTAATGATTTAGTTTATGGCATATAGTATCTTGCAGTGACTCAGGTAGATAGCACCAGAGCTCTCGTAGACGCAGAATACAGATGTGCAATCGGATGAAACGGGCAGCACATACTTCACTTTCCGTATGTGTGAGAATGGTGAGCAATGGTCAGGTTGCCCGATCGCCTCGAGAGGAGACACAGTTACTGTCTGTTAACTCCAACCGATGACCCCTCGACTAGGACTTCTCTCCTGACAAGCGAAAGTGGATGAGCGTTCTCATATGATAATTCGGTCGTGCCTAACGTGAGGTCAATGGCGCAGTGGCAAACACGGTTGCCTCATGAGCTGAATGTCCGTGGTTCAAGTCCCGGCAGTGGCGATGATATGCACTACTGACGAGCTCTAATGAGAGCGAAACTCGAGTCTGGTGTTTCTTTTCGAAAGGAGCCGACTGGAAAGTCTATGGGAATGCGACAGCTGCGATCAATTGTGGGTGATGTTCAATCTATATGAAAATCAAAATCCCTTACTACTCATCAGTAAATAAGGAAGCAGCTACCTTGTCGCCTAACTGACAATAGAGGATTTGCTGTGCAACTGATGTGAAGCCTGCCATATGTCGGCTACATGGATTGTGCTTGCCACGTGTTGTGTTAATGTTACCATACAGTAGACGTGGTGAACTGTGATAGCTCGTACAGATGATTTTACAGGTTTGCTATCAAGCAGCTAATTCGGGGTGGTTGTTGGCTGTAGCTTTCACATCCCTAGATTTTGGTCACCTGAATCTGGGTTTAAGAACTCGGCCAACACTAGCACCTCTAACGGTGGTACTTGAACATATCCTTTCCAATCTGATTATTCTATTCACGAAAAAGCGTTTTGCACTTCCAGCCAACCTGAAGAGGTGCACCTAATGGTACTTGATATACTTTAATCTGATCATACTAGCCTTGAAGTAGGTGTTGATTTTGTTAAGGTTTGTTGCATCATTTTGAAACTGCTGTGCTTTGTTTGATTAATGTTGAATGGTGGCTCTATGTTTCATTATGTCCCCTAAGAATAAACAGTATTAACCATTTTTATTCTTACACCAACTACCGAAACCGTTTCCCTTACTATTATTCAGTTTGAGCCCTGTACATTTCTGAATGTGAAAATAAGACATTCCTCTTCCATATTCTTTCTTGAGTAGCTTGTAAATCTTGTCATTTCTCGATGCATGAACAATCATTTTGCTTCGACCCAACCAATGACCATGTGTTTGAATGAGCTCGAATCTGTTTTATCGTCCCCCATTACTGAGCGGTGCCTAGTTGCCAAATTTGTTGTACGGGCATATTTTTTATTCAATTTCTGAGGATTTTTCACATTGGAGGTGAGACATTCAATTTTTGTGCACATTGATTCAATTAGTACCGCATTAAATCCAGTTTTCACGAGCGCCTCCTCATTAACCGTTTCGAAGATATATTATCTTCTCTGCCCTTGAATATTGAGAAAGGCATCTTTGGATCATCAGATTACTCGTAACTCGTTGTGAACTTGAATCGGTAGCGAACGATTCAATAGTAGGTTTCCGGAACGTATATTGGAACTCTTAAACACGGTAGCTTGAGTGCTAACTAGCAAATAACGACATCTCAAAGGAAGTCAATGAAAAGTTTAATTGAATGTTTTGGCGCTTCATCTTTGGGAATGGTATAAACTCTTAATGTGGTAGCGTTTGTCATTGCTGAGTCATGTACTGCACACTTGTGTGCTTGTTTTTGATCCAGATCCAGTAGCGTCGTGTGTGTGCTTTCGTCGCACCGAATCACACTCAGTTGGAACATTCCAACCGGTTTGGCGAGCGGATGGTGATCACGAGCGAGTGTAAATTTGGATGTGGGAAAGGGTTTTTGAGCAGGTGAATGTGTGAGCGTGTACGTAAAGTTTGAGACACTAAGCACCACTTAGAGGGAACGGTTTGACATGTGACTGGCCTAATAAGTAGACGAGACGACCGTGACGAACACCTTAAACCACTGGGTCCAGCTTCCATTTCAGAGCCACATCTGTGTATCCTACTAATAGCTTCAATCTCTCACTCACTGCAAACCCTCTTCAGCTCCAGAAACCTCTTGGTGAGGTGAAAGCGTATTTAGTAAGCAATCATCACCGGACGTAAAATATCACTATGCCTAGAGTGCACGGGACATCTGAGTTATTGGTTTTGTGCTGGAGGGCATATAAGAAGTATATATATGTATGTGTATAAGTGTGCATACATATGTAGGACTATGGATATATACGTTTATACAACGTATGTAAAGTTTTCATTATTTTGTACTTCATTTTGCTAACATTGCATAACTGCTGCATCAGACCACATTGTGCATTTTTGTTTGACTTGAGTAAAAACAACAACACTGGCAAAAAGCACTTAGCGAAACCATTGCCTTGTTCCATTTTAATACCAACCCTAACATTCGATTGTTTTTCTCAACCGATGCTTCAGCAAACGCAGTGAGAGGAGTGCTCCAACAGCTTGTCAACGAGGAATTACAACCGCTCTCGTCTTTCTCTCAAAAGCTATCCCCTGCACAAGCTAATTATAGTACTTTTGGCAGAGAACGACTCGCGATATACCTGTCGATTCGGCATTTCCGGCACTTGTTAGAGGGTCGACTTCTCACTGTTGTGACAGACCATAAACCACTTGCCTACGCACTCAACTCCCCACAGGACAAACATTCTCCACGTGAAATCCGTCATCTTGGTTTCATCGCACAATTCACAGCGGATATTCGTCACATTCCAGGATCTGCCAACGTCGTCGCCGACGCCCTTTCCAGACTACATACTGAAGCGGTTTGAACTTCATCAGAGATAAGTCTGGAGAAACTGGCAGAAGCACAGCTGAACGACGAGGAATTATCTTATCCGGAGACTCTCATAACTCCGGCTGTCCAAGGTCCCCTTCCTCACTCTCATTCCACTATCCTGTGCGACGTATCTACTCACAATCCACGACTGTTGGTTTCAATAATTTGCCGTAGACCCCTGTTCGACTTTTTACACTCACTTTCCCATCCAGAAGTACGCGCCACTCTCAAACTCATTTCTCAACGTTACGTGTGGCCTAGTATGAACCAGGATGTACGCATTTGGGCGAACTCCTGTTTGCATTGCCAACGTAGCAAGATCCATCATCATGTTGTCTTCGCACCTCGCCATTTCCCCACAACGAATTCTCGTTTCTCTCACATCCATTTAGATATTGTTGGTCCTCTACCTCCTTTCGATGAAAAAATTTTTCTACTCACTTGTGTTGATCGTTTAACTCGCTGGCCGATGGCTAATTCTATAGCAGACACCACTAGTGTTACAGTTGTCAGGACGTTTCTGTTCCACTGGGTTGCTAACTTCGGTGTACCTTCAGTAGTTACTGCCGATAGAGACGCGCAGTTCCAATGTCAACTGTTCCGTTATATGACGTGTATGCTTCGCTGCGAACACATTAAAACGACCGCATATCACCCCACTTCGAATGGTCTAGTGGAACGTACCCTCATAAAACTGAAAGCATCAGTAATCGCCCAATCTTCAAAGCACAAATAGACGGAGTGCCTTCCACTTACCCTGTTAAGTGTCAGATCAATTGTTAAAGAAGATCTTGGAATTTATCCAGTAGAACTAGTCTATAGATCAAGTCTGTGACTGCCTGTTGAATTGTTCCAAGATTCACCTCACATAACCAATCCAAAGAACTACGTGCAAGACCTTCGGAGACATATGGAGAACATTCGCTCAATCCCTGCGCGGAAACATACTTGGTCCAGTCGAATTCCCCGTGATTTACATACATGCAAACGTGTTTGTCCGCCGTGATTTAGTGAAGCGTTCACTGCGACCTCCATACTCTGGACCATTCAGAGTATTATCACGTGATGACAAGTTCTTCACCATTGATCGAGCAGGGAAACGTGATATCATCAGCTTTGACCGTCTGAAAGTGGCGTATGTGGACGGTGACTTTCTACAATCACCAAACAAATTAACACGTCAGTTTACAAATCCTCCTCTCCATACCACTCAGGTAGTTCCCACAATCCCGGTCAGCATATCTCCTGACATCCAGTTACCACCTACAGACACCAACACATCCCCGCCACATTTAACCACTCGCACAGGTAGACATGTTAATTTGCCTACTCGTTTTCGTTAAATCGCTTCAGTGTTGTTAATTTTGCCTTTTGTCCGAGCATCAACGCTTGCTTCAGATGCTTTGGGGGGGAATATTGTACAGTTCTCATTATTTTGTACTTCATTTTTCTAACATTGCATAACTGCTGCATCAGATCACATTGTGCATTTTTGTTTGACCTGAGTAAAAACAACAACACAACGTTTTCGAATAAACTCTGCTACACGCGCTTGCTGGTTCTTCCTACGACGCCGGTGTTTGCTACGCAGTTTAAAACATCCTATTTGTTGGATTAACTTTCAGCTCGGTTACTTCGCATCCTCAGTTACGCTTGGAATAATCTGAATACGTTCCAGCATCATTGGACGCCTCACGAACATTGTCAATCTTTGGTGAGTCCAGTCCTTGACTTCACTCGTTATTTTTGTATCGAGAATTATTGTAGTTCACACATCTGTTCCACTACACAGTATGCGTTCACACTAGTACCTACTCCACCCGATTGACTTAGGCCACCAACAACGACTCGGCATAAAGTATGCGTTCACACTAGTAGCTGCTCCACCCGATCGAATAAGGCTACCAACAACGTCTGAGAATATAATAATTATAATAATAATGGTATATTTCACAACTCATCTGTGAGGGACACGCTCAGATAAGCGTGATCACTATACCCATGGTAACGTGAAACGCATACAGTACTCAAAATTGTTAATTGTACAATACACCAATTATGAAAATAATGTTACAAAACGGACATAATAATAGATGAAAATTTTAGTTTATGAAGAAGCATTTAGCCCACTTGCTTCTAAAAAGATGGTTCTGGAAAATTTTAATGTTCGATAAAAAATGCTAAGTAGTTACATCAATTCTCGCTTCACAAGGTTAACGTTGGCCTTATGTTCAGGGTCATGCCAGAAAAATGATTTTTCAGGATGGAGAAAGTGAACAGTCGAAGAATTTCCCCGTTATTTGATGTAGACGGTTCAGGAAAATTATGTAGAAACTTTTGCGAAGATGAAGGAAGATAGAAGGGTCACAATTTTTGCGGAGAAATGGACGATCTTTTGGACTGGACCTCGTTATTTCCTCAAAATTGACGGATTTTCACAGACCTCGCGAATTGTCCAACCAGTACGATATTTTGATTGTCCGGACGTTATAGAATGTTGTCTCCTGTTAGAATTTATCATGAAATCGAGATTGAAAAGCAAAATTACACGATAAACAGGAGAACGTGAAATGATCATGTGAAGTATGACGAACAATGGAATCTGATATAAAATTTATAGTTTTGTGTTAGTCAATAAAGTGTATATCTAACAAACAGTTGTTATCGAATAACGCGAAAAAAGATCGATTCACGGCATTATCTAGTATATGACTATAGCCGAATTCCGATGTCGATTTAGCCTATACGACCGTAATGAAGAATGGAAAAGATGTTTAGCAGCACGGGAAGATTTTCAGGTGGTCTGTTAGGATAGGAAGATGAACATATTTGTATGTAATCATATGAGGTGAACAGGCTAAGTTATACATATATTTATTTTTTAGACAGTTTTAACGTTCACAGCCATTGCATAGTTGTCGGTAACTATTGTAACGTTTTGCACACTATTTTCTGTTTCATAATTCTCATTGTTATTCACACTTTTTACTTTCCTCAACTTCACATATACAACGAACGTTTAAACCCAACTTAATCGAACTAATCAATAATCGATAAATACAAATGACACTTCTCGGGTCG
>JTDE01001069.1:0-29226 GCA_014338405.1 Paragonimus skrjabini miyazakii
AACCTTCGAATACGTTAAACAACGCTCGAAAAGGGTTCAGTTAAACGACCTTGAGGAATAGAATAATAGGTGAGTCGTTGGGAAAGGAGCAAGTATTCGCTGCGTGCAATTAGTTGCACGACTGAAGAAAGTGGCACTGAGTTCATATCAGGCCTCCTATTGCAGGCATACAAAGAGTCATGCGTACAGAACAAACAAGCAGAAAAACACGGTTGCAGCCGGGATCCTTAGAGAAGCCACACGATCGCTGGTCACTACAAACGTCACAAGTAGACAGAATCGATGCTTAAAACGGTAAATATGAGGGTTATTCGTGATTTAATCAGACTCGCTTACTTATCGATTGCTGAGCAACAAATAAAAACTGTCGACTGAGATAAGATTTTGTAAAAAGTTCCTTGAATCAGTTGCTACGTAAATTCCAATAACCAAGTCTATGATACAGCTAGAAAAAAATGGCCAAAATTGTCGTGGTACACAGGGCTGTTAGCGAGGGATATGCCGAAAATATACCATGTGGAAGTGAATGTACTTTGTGATTGATTCGACGAGGTTAACAGAGCTGTTTTCAGTGGCTTGTGTGACTGTATGATTGGAGTGAAAAATTTGCCAGTACGAGGCTCGTTTACCAAAAACACGGAGTTTTGTCAACACGTCTGATGTACGAGCGTTTGAAACTTCTAAAGAGCGGTCTTGTTGAAAGGCCTGCTATGGGCTGGACCTATATATACAGTAGGCTGTGGACACTGAGCAGATTAGTGGCGAGATGAGCGATGCTCCGCAGGATGTAGTTGACACTTTTATGTCCAACTTGCCCTATCTCCCAGTAGATTGTGGAGAATGTTAATGAGTCTACACCACATCCTCGTAGTTTGTCGTAGAGACTTGGAAACAAATCACTCGAAAGCATGGAGGCGGAAGAGTTTTAAAGATAAACTGAAGTTGTTGTGTTTTCGTCGGAAAGTTAAAAAAAAAAAAACAATATTTCCATGTTGTTTATACTGAGCACTTTTCATGTTTGTATAAATATTCCTGAAATGTTTGGATAAATTTTACAGCAATCAGCATTCGGTGACTTTAGATAAACGAAAAATTGAACATGTATCAGCATTAGGTCCGGTCGTTCTTTGTACAGTGACATTTCCCACAGCAATGATATTCAAGTTTAAATATAAAACCGATATTTTTGCCTCCGAACCCCATCATCGTTCATCAAACCTTGGAAAAAGGTTTCTATACTGTACTTAATCATCGGGTTAATTGAACACCAAATACAAACTTTTTAAATCAGGAATTCAGTCTGAACACTTAACTGATCTCCATTTTAAACTTGTTCGAAGTAATTCCGAGACAAAATGCTTTGAACGATTCGAATAGGTCCATGGGTTCATTAGAAAAGGCGTTTGGACGAACATCACCGGGCCAATGACATTTTATATCCGCGTGGTTGTCAAGCGAGCAAAATCAAAGGCAATTAGTCACATGGTTACGTCATGCGGTTATGAATTGGAGGACAATGAGGTGGCAACATTGACCTCCGGAGGTGGCAAGTCGGTAACGGGGGCCCATGGTAACCATAGGGCTCGAACAAACTTCTTCTGAGCGAACAACTGTGGATTGCGCAGCCGAATTCCGATCGCTTCCGCGGTGGCCAGAATACAAAATTTAACTCCTCTGGATTGACGACTGGGCAAGCGGTAAATCGTCTGGAAGGCTACTCCTGGTGAGACTTGGTGCCTTGAGTCAGCAATGAGTGCCAAAACTGCACTCGGAATGGATTCCACCTCGTCCTTTAATCAGCCATGTAAGATGGTGCTCATGTTTCCTCCGAGAAAGGCGCCTGGTTGTGCGACTGACGTAACTTGCTCCACAGAAGCAAGTGGAAGAGTAAACACAAAATGAGGTCACACATTTAGGCAACGTATCTTTGAGTTGTATGTGGACTACCGGGTTGGATCTGAACGAGATTTGTAGGTGTGTTGCACTGTAGGTCTCTACAATTGCGTTAATTGTTCTACGAGTCACCAGATCAGCCAACGCCTCGCCTTTGTAGTCCAGCGTTACGTAAACCAAGTTCTTTTCTGTAGATGGGAGCTTAACATTCGGTTCTGTCAATTTCATGTGTCTACCTACGAGTCTTACAGGGTAGGCGTCCTTTGCGGACGTCCGCCGTAAAAACTCTATATCTGCCCACTTGACAACCATAATGATATCAAATGTTATGCAACTGGCCCGATGATGAATAATCGAAAACAGACTGTTCACCAAAACGCTTTTTTTTTACTTCTAAATTGCTTTTAGTTTAACTCGCTTGATAACCAGGATGACAAATTATCACACAACTAGACGGATGACGAGTAACCGGGGACAGACTGTTCGTTAAACCACCTTTTGCTCCTGGTTGTGTAAACACTAACCAAGATGAGTAGAAAAATTGAGCAATGTAGATTGTAGACAGCATGGTTACTGGCAGCTACGTAATCACTTTTCCAAACTGAGTTTGAGTAACTGTTTACAGGGTGAGGTTAATTGTTTACACAAACTTCTGAGCACAGAGGTCAGAGTTACGAAATCGGTTCGTCAGCGCCAAGATCATCTCTTGGATCGATTAACTGGAACGTGGTAGGCGATACGGAAAGCATCTTTCTTACTGACGGGATAGTCACAGTTAATCAAATAGTTTGCTTAATCACTCACTTATGTGGTCAGCTGTAAGATCAACATGAATGATTTACGAACATACACAGATAATCAAACGTGCTGAAGGGATAACACCCCGGCGAACTGCAGAAGACAATCCCATCGATGTCAGTAATTATGACGCGGTGATTACTACAGGTTGAGGTTTATGGAAATTGACTTCGATAAGTTCTTTAGCGAGTGAAGTGACAAGACTCGATGTTTATTCTTGGCTCGTGCACTACTTGGTCTGAAACTGTGAGTAAAGAATCAGGTGACAATCAGTCGGATGAGCAAGTTTGGTAGGTTTCGGATTTGTGATGTATATCAGCGCTGGGTATCACAGGAGACAGAATGCGAATATGACAATGTTCAACATCACAGTAATTTCAGAATTGATATTACCGTCATAGTTATATGAAAACTTGTTTTAGAAAAGGTTGAAAAATAGCCCTTAAGGAATACTTCATTCTTCTAGTAAATCACTGAGGCAACAAAATCAGTGCACAGCTATTCAATAGTTAAATCTTCAAGCTTGTGGTTATCTTCCAGCCTAGAAGCACACTGTTTTAATGGTAGGTCTATAAAATATATTTTTTTCCATTGCCCGTAATTCAGTAGTCTCAGAGCCTATTCGCGTTCTGTGATCTCCCAATCCAGGTGTATGAAAAAGCCCCAATCAGTTAGGCGGAAACTTAAAGAATGTGCTACGTGGTAGTTATTGGACCCGTGGGACTAACAACAGGTAATGAACCGGTCTGACGAGGGAGGAATAATAGATCCGGTGCTGTGGGTACAGTTATGACTTTATTCTGAGCTTCAAGTACTTCCATAGATAGCAACACATGAAGCACTTGGTTAAACGATTTGAAACAGTGCTGCACCAGTCACATTATGTATTTTAGCTGTATGAATTGCGGAGGGTTCTTCCCGTTGGCAGCTGATGGATCAGCATCATCAGGTTAATCAGGACACCCAAGATTTGTCGTTGTCGTGCCGTTAGCATTGGCGGACCCGGAACTACAATGCGCTGTGACCTGTAAACGGATACCCTGGAAGCTAGGATAACCTTCATTTCAACAGAACATGCATGAACACATACATCGAATGTTAGTAACATAGAGACTGCGGATCTAAATTGTTACGAACATCTTTGCCTAACTTTTGTTATGATAAAATTGACATTTAATGAACTCAGCTAGACAAGTTGTTCAAATACAAGACGGCTGTCTCAACTTATGCTATATGTTAGTGGCCTGATCGTTCAGCATGGTCTGCATTTTCTTTGAAGGACTAAGCAATGTCGTTTGTATAGTCAACAGCAGACAGCTTACTATCAGTCAGAACCTCCACTCCAAGATTCTCGAAAATTCCAAGTGTCTCTTCCACAATATCATCCACTACAAAGTTGAAATTGAAGGGTGAGATCAGACAACCCTTTCGAACACTACAGGAAGTGAAGAACGCGGTAGATATTTATTTATAGCGAAACCTGGGACCTATTAGTGTTGGAGATGGCCCCAGAAAACATGTCGGACAACCGAATGAAAAACAACATTCAAGACGAAAATTACCACGACCTTGATCAAACTGCTACTGATCTTTAACCAGTCTAATCGTAAAAAGATTGCGCTGAAATCAACTGATGCCGCGGCGACTAGTTGTATCCCAGAAGTTACTTGCTGACAAGGTGACTGCTTATGGGTTATTTTATTGACATTCGAGGTGGAGAATGGAAAGATCATAAATTATAGAGCTAAAGCATACACTGGCAGGAATGAACCCTCTGGACACTGAACTTACGACTGGAAAAGGTAAGGAAACAGACAATTTCAGTAACTCTTGTAAGAGATCCACACTTACGAGGGTCACATTAGGTTTATAGACAAAGAGAGATGAACTGAGAAACTAACAGCGAAAATGGGGGAGAACAAATTAGTGTGTGGTTGTCCACGCTACAAGATGAAATGAATCGAGTGACCGGTGTGTGATATGGTTTGCACCATATCACACTTTGAATAGGATTCGAATAATTCACGAAAAGTTAGCTAAGAGAACTGCATTACTAGTTCGCCCAGTCCAAATTTAGCACAAACACATGCTACTCGATGTTGCTTTGGCCAAAAGACTTCGGAGACAAAAAGTCATCTTTAACACCAAACGTAGTTGTCCCTAATCTCAGTAATTCTATTATTGGTTTCAAGGAATCATAGTGAAAAATATTCATGAAGTGGATTAGGCATAGTAACAGTCCATATTAAAGAATATTGTAAAGACCAAAAAACATGGAATTATCACACTAGTCGAACAGATCTGTTGGAAAATGATCGTTGTATGAATTTTTGGGAATTAGATCTTCTAAAGGAGATTTTCCTAACATTTATTCACTAAAGAAATAGTAGCATCATTTGCCGCATCCATTGAACCAAAGCCTGAACTACAGAAGTAAATGCAAGGTATGTAGGAACCGTTTGTTCTTCTCTAATAACAAACTTCTGACCGACATATCTGGTTCGTTTAACAGGATGTTTTCCCTACTTAAAATGACGCACACGGTGGCCACCCTCAGAAAGCAATTCCATGTCGATCTTCATTTTTCTCATAATGATTACTATTTGCGATTGGCAAACTACTGCATCGAGAATGCCACTGACTTGCCACTAGCACTAGTAGCTCTTGTCTCTTGTTGCTGTGTCCGTCGACTACAACTGCTTATATGATTTTTGTACTGGTAACCGAAAAGAAGTGAGTGAAATATCTTTGTACAAGACATCCCACATCCTATTAATCACTCTTCCAAACTTATCAATTATTTAAACTTCAGTCAAACTGCTGCGAACAGAGCAGATTGGTTTAAACCGATATAATTTGTCGATTTACTACGACAACAAGTAACGACAACTGTGTTACCACGAAGTCGCTAGACATATTCTGATTACTAGTCACATTGTCGGTCCAAATTGTGCATTAAATGTCTAAATGCGTCATTCCGAGACCAGATTCTTGCGATTTGCTGAAGTAGTATCAATCAATCGGCTTAAGCCAATCTTGTGGCTCCAGAAACAATTGCTTTTGAACCAGACCCTGTATCAGATTTAGTCTCGATAAGATCGGAGTCAGTCTTAATCTGAGTATCAAAACGCGACATGATTTACGGTTTAAGCCAACTACGTAGAAACCCTCCACGACAATTCAGGGAACTTATTGGTCAAATATTATATATCGTGAGGGAACATTCACGTGTTAACAAATCGACTGACTAAGTGACGGAGATGCTCGATGTAGAAAGCTTTTTGGCTCATGAAAAAAACTTGAACGTAAAGTGATCGCATTCAATTATTCCTCAAGATAACTCCTTGACATCAAATGATGGACATCGTTCAAAAAGCCAGTAGATAAACTGCCTTTCCCGAATAAAAACAGCGAATCGATTCAGTTAAGAGCATTAAGAGGCAAACCTAGACTAAGTCGACTGTTCTGGCAAAATGGCCCGCAAAGCATGCACAGAAACTGAAGCAGGAGTGTCAAATCGCTCCTGGCGATTTAGGGTAGTTTACTCAGTAACGCGTAGTCGACAATTCGAAAAGAAGAACTAGACTCGAGTTTCGTTCTCATTAGAGCTCGTCAGTAGTGCATATCATCGTCACTGCCGGGACATGAACCACGGACACGCTGTTCATGAGACAATCGTGTTTACCACTGCGCTATTGACCTCACGTTAGGCACGACCAAATTATCATATGTGAACGCTCAACCACTTTCGCTTGTGAGTAATGATCATTGTGGGTGATGTTCAACTTGAAATTAACCAAATCCCCGACTACTCATCAGTAATTCCAATAACGCTCATTCAGATAGTCGAGCAAACGGGACTATCTTCCAAGTCCAAAAAACGTCAGAAAAGGCGATCGACAGGATTGGAATTTATACCATACTGTTTGATAAAATTACAATAATGGTACTATCTCACCTTGATTGTGGGTTAACCGGATATAAAAATTAGCCAGCAGGAAAACATTCAAAATGCACTAACTAAACACCAGATCACAAATAACCCCTAATGAACGGGAAATGAGCTCATTAAAACAATCGGGTGAGAACATGTCAAACAATACCAAAAAGGAGACTTTTAATAGACAAAGAATGATAATTATACGAGAAAGCAAACTTTTTATATGCAGTTATAGTACAGAATTCATCATGATCGTTTACTGCACACAGCAAAGACAAATACAGGCAAATTTAGAATCGGCTTTCCACAAACAATCCAAACATGCCTCAATCGATTCATCGTTCTGCATCATACCATACAAAAGACGAGAAACGTACCAGACGAATTTTAACACATGCAACTCACGTCAATTGCACACTTCAGTAAAGGTGTATCGTCAAAACTCGGTGTGGATTCCACACAAAGTGAGAACAAAAGTAAAGAGGACTGTATCCTTCAGAATATCAGAGTAAGTTATGAGGTGTGATAAGACTCCCTAATAAACTGGATACATTAACTACGACTGGTAAAGTAGTAGCAAAAAAGATCGATAGTTGAGAAATGAGTGACAGGTTCACTAAGAGTTCGAAGTAGCACTGTTGTATTGGTGTGCTCTGTGGAAAAACATGAACAACTCAGACGATCTGTCAAACAGTGACAGAATGAAATAAACTAGGGTGGCGACAGCATCAAGGTTCGAGCGTGAATAACAGTGAGCGAGCTGACAGAAGTTACCGTGGTTCGCTGTCACGATGAAAACGGCCGTAATAGAGGTAGGGACAGGACGTGTACTGAATGATGACAGAACCTGTAAGCGCTTAGAAGCAGACTGATTACCGTGATAGAAATTAGTCATATCTATGCGCTGGATAACGCCGTAGAATAAAATTCTAGTTGGCACATAACACTTGATTGTTGTGCTGACAGGTTGACAACGATATAACGGAGGATAAGTTCTGGCACCTAAATAAGCGCATCGCAGGGAATGGTAAATCGTTATTCTACTGTGGAACTCTCACTTCTAATGGTAAGATTTTATGTATAAAAAAAATTCAAAGAAGGACAATAGAAATCTAACATTAACCAGACACATATGAGACCATTCGTTTACCATGTAGCGTAGTGTGGACTGCTTCAGAAATGAAACTGATGTCGATGCCAAACGTTTTGAAAGGAACCATAAAAGGACACTCAGACGAACTCCGTCGATAGCGTACGAATGATGAGGAGGGTGTGTCCATTATAAGAACCGAGTTCAGTGGTACTTAGATACGGCTAAACGTAAGGTATCTCGGACTAAGAGGTGGGAAAACAACATTCAGTAGGTATAAAGTGATAATCTAAACTGACAAGCTGCGTGGGTATGACGTCACCATGACCTTAGAAAGGGTGACGGTTGTTTCAACTACAAGGTCAATAGTAAATGTACGGTGCATTTTCAGTATCTAGTAATTTTTAAAAACATTTCCTAACCCGTAATAACTACCAACGTTTTCTGCTGCTTTCCACTGCGTCACAAACATATCAGCCACGCAACAAGATAGCGTTGTGGCGCATGTCGTACACGGCGAAAATGTGGCTTATCCTCATTTACGAAGCAGGCAAATAATGGTGCAATATATTTCCTTCTGTGTTAATCAATCGTTGCAAACATGCCCGCACAATGCATTGAGGCTCTATATCGGACTAAAGGGAGGACGACAAACAGACTTGCTCTACATTTATCGAAGTCACCGTGACAAAGCCGTGATTGAAAGACCAATAAACTCACGACCGAATCGTTCGAGCTGTTCTGGTGAGTAGTCGATCCGGGTAAAGCTACAAGAGAATTGCTGCCCTGGACAAGCCTTTTCCAATCGCTTATAGCTTCTGATGCATGTGAGTTTCTCACGCAACAAACCTCACATGAAAAAACCAGAACCGCGACAACTGCACACACGTAATAGAATCCAAAATGAAGCTATAATAAGCTCTGTTGCCACTGGGATGGCTGAGCCCGGTGCAAGGAGACCAACCGATTATCAACACGCTTAGGGGGACCTGCAGGCAATCGTTCCTTGTGTTCATAATTTGGAGTTTGAGTCAATGTTTGGGGAGAACTGGGACGACAGAACCGAATCTTCTCACTGCTAAACAGTGTCGATAAGATAATATGAAGTTTGATTTCCCACATTTCAGCATGATACTCAGCTTTTCCCGTGCGGCCAAATTTCTAGGCACGAAATGTCTCAGCTTGACATCATCTTATAATCAAACCAGTTCTACGCCCACCCATTAGGGTTTTCCTCCCGTCAGTGCCTAACTGGATTTATCACCGACAAAGCGCCTTGGATTATCGGAAACTATTCAGACGACGCGGGAATACTGGACGGTGGTAGATTGGGTTAATTTCAAGCCCAGCATCACCCATCCCTCTGTAGTAACTTGAAGTATTATTCAACCTCAATGAAACCAGACTCCCACATGACTCAGTTGTTTCAATCGCGAGGTTATCAATCAGAGATAACGGTAGCTGCGTATCCCATCGGAACAATCAGGCAACCTGACTCAGTTATCTCAAATGTGAGGTACATATTTTGTTTTATTTTTATATACAGTCTGCATTGGTTGTCCTTGCACAAAATGAACACTTGTTTGAATTGATTTGACCTTATAATACACTTCCCGTGCACGTGTCTCATTCCCTTGATGCTCCTGCTTAGCTTAGGTCGGGACTGCCTATAATGAACTAATCGGTGACTGCATTTTGGGCTGACCGCTTACATTCGTATCTTTCTAATGGGCTAGTCCCCTATAGGTCAACAGCGCAGCGATCAATACAGCTGTCCTATGAAGGTGTGTCTAAATTTCAAATCCCGGCAATAACAAGAACTTGAACAAGTGATGTGCTGTAACAAAGGTGAAATTGGAGTTTAATGCTTCTCTTTGAATGAGGCCGGCCAGAAAGCCTCAGTGTCGAAGCTTTGAGAAGCAGTATACAAACTGAAATCACAGGTGTGTATAACTGACGTGTGAACAATGCACTTGAAAATCCTCACCTAGTATTCTAATCCAGTACACCAAAAGCCGAAATAGGTCCCAACGACCAGTGGTGTGTGTGAAGAGTTGATTTGCACATAAATAAAACGAGAACTTCTTGGAAGTTGACGAAATTCGCATGCCTTCCAAGCAATTACAAACAAATTCCATCTAACTCTTGTAATTACTCGCACGGATAAACGATAGCACCCACATTAATTTTCTGTTCACCACGGAGCAGTGTGTTCCATTCCTAGAAGAAGAATCAGAGCCACCAAAAGCGTTGGGCACTTTCCCTTTGACAACCGCCATACTTCCAGATGTGACATACACTGCAAGGCAATTTTATTCTCAGTCCTGAAACAGCTGAAAATCGGGTGTAGACAGCTCCGCTTTCATTATGTGATTACAATTTTTGATGTACGCAGCCGAACACACGATTAGCCACAATATGCCGACTGTGACTTACAGCAGACCGCAGTTACGTGGGATACAGTTTCCTTCAGCATGAGCAACATAGCCTCAGCAACAGTTTTTTCAGAGGAAGTAACTTACCTGTTTTGGACGCAATCATGTATATATGCGGAATTTCCTTCTAAAAATTGATTTCATGACACGAAACTAACTTCAGTTGTGTTGAAAAGTGAAATTCTTTGACCAGATTTCCACGTCTCAAGAACCAAACGTTAGCAAATAGTGAAGGTTCAGTACACAGCAAATTGACCAGAGTAGTTGCAATGCAGATTCCGTTTCAAAAATATTGCATATTTCCTCAAGTTTTTCCGATATCTTACCGCTAACGACCGCACTGCAACTCTAGTAACGCGATTGACGCAAAAACGTCAAGGCATATAATTCAAACGTTGGAATAACTAGAGTGCCCCTATCGCCATTGGGTCGTACTCTGTCACCACTAATCATAACGACAAAGCTTAGTAGAGAGCAACGATTGTGTACCTTCAAATATCGTTCCCTCACCTCCCATCAGCATCCCAATAGAGGATAATATCAATTCCTGTCAATACTGCGCTAGACCATATTTTAAAGAAACTGGCTCAAAACACAACGTTTATACAGCAGTCACACGACAGGACACGCACGGTGGGAACGATCACAAACAGCTGTTTCTTTACTTTAGCTTGCTGTAATTTTTTTGAAAATGGAACACAGGATGATGTTTGCTTTCATGCATTCCTTAATCAGAGCGCCCGAGCAGCCTTACTGAACACACCGGAAATAGGTTAGTCGCTCATATTGATGTCTTCAGCTGGTGTACTTATATGACAACAGCTAACGACTACCAAGCCAGGGATAGAACGAGGAACGCGTTGCGGTTGGCAAAACATGCCAGACCGGTGTCCGAATGAGCGTTTGAATCAGGCCAGCGCCTCCGTAGAATAAATTGGCTCGACAAGTTGGTGGATTATGATCTACCGGGACACCGAAAACTAAAAGTAGGCGGAAGAGTAAGAATGCTGGTCGAACTTCCCAGTCAAACCATGGTCGACAAAACTTGGGTTAACAATAAGCATGGCGCAGTAAATACCGTTATCAATGACTCGCACTCACGCACGGCTGCCAGGCAACGTTGTACTGATATAGTTTGTTGCAAATATACCAATGAGAAGGAAGGAATCAATGGATTCCACTTAACTAAAACAAACAAGCAGAGTTTACAGGGACAGTGACTTTGGAAATGCTCGTTTACTGCGATATTCATAAAGATACACATGTATCACAGGTGGACAACGTTAGCTTTCAAGTATACGATAACTACCTGTACGTCCCTGTGATGCACATTTAATAACAGTCAAACTGAGTTAGGCAGACAAACTGACAATGTCTGGCAAGTGTCTACAGGACTGAACTGGAAACACACAATCGGTCTAAAATTCAATCTTGACAGCAGAATGGTCATGACACAATCGCTATCCGTAGGCTAGAGAATGACAGTTTATAGGTCATCGACTTCTTTAAATGTGGTACACCCACTTGTTACATTCACATGGTAAATAAGAACCTGATCGTTCTTATTACTTTCTCAGAAGAAAATTGACCGAACACACTGAAAAAATGCATTCACCATAAACAACCACGGTGAATAAATGTTCACTTTGACTACCCAAACTTGTGGAATGTGGTAACAAGAGAACTTTCGAGCGCCAAAGTACCAGTGATAGCAACTTAAAAGCCATATATGCGACAATAAAAGTTACAAGTAGATTTCTCTTCCATACCATAGGCAGAGAACAAATGTTGCCAGAATGTTAAAACTTAGGCAGATCTGAAGAAACCTGGGTTTAAAGGCAAAACCGTGTACACTAGTCCACGCAATGATACCTGGATTTTTTGAGGTGAACAAGTTTTACGGCAGTAATTTTATATTCATTTCTTTAACACCCACACGTCGAGAGTCATTAGATAAAACAGGACATGCAGGATAATGTTGCCGAAGGCCTAACTCTAACAACTATCGAGTTTGTAACAAGTAACTTCTAGAATGATCGTGATGTTGGATTGGATTGTCCGCATAACGTCCAGGAATGGGTGAGGGAAACCAATACGAGGAATCAGATCGCGATAAAACAAGTTCTAAAAAATGACTGGCACTAAAGAATTAGTTTGAGTCATGAGACTTGGTTACATAATACTGATCAGATGAGTTGTACGAAATCTGTGAGAGAAGCGTCACACCTATGCAACTATTCTATCCTGGGTTCGCGTACACGGGCCATGGAAGGTCCAACATTTTGACAAGCCGTTTTGGGGCGCATAGGGTTGATGAATGTTGGCGAATTACATACTCGATGTACTGAAACAAATCAAAAACCCCACCGTACTAAAAGTGCTTAACAAGCATATCAAGTTCAGTGCGCGACTGGCGGGAGCGAACGTGGTCATCGGGTTTCTGAAAGAAAGCATAGATCGCTCAAAACTTCCAAAACAGTACTGGACCATCCTCAGACGAAATCACATTAACATTACAAGAACTTCACTACAACGTCCGGCTCTAAACGAAAGACACGTGGCTGAACAGAGTATATGACCTGGACCACAAACGGACGGTCGCTGAGTGGATACTGACAGAGTTAACTCCTAGTGGAGCAAATGAGTTCGAAAATTGCGTCCATCAGGTCCACCATCAAGCCCAAGGCCGAATTTCCGGGAAATCCTGGGCACAACGTGCATAATTTCTCTTCTTTGCTCTTAGATAAAGTTGCTCTCGAAGTATTATCGTTAGGACCGAAATTCTGTTGTCCTGAGAACAGATTTAGGCAGTTAAACTTAGAAACCCAATTTGAAAACCCCTATGACCAATTGAGTGATATCCAACCATCGTCACCTGTTAATGGTGACATGCTCAAAATAACCCTAGTTCAATCTTGCTATCGGCATCTGACTGGAAACTCGATGGCTAGGAACCTACTGACGAGAGAGCACGTAACGTCACTAAAATCTCTAAGATAGAATGAGTATAATAATATCCAGACCTGACAAAGGCACTGGAATTGTCATCTTAGATAAAGCCGATTACTTTCGTAAAATGAATGCATTATTGGAAGATAAAACCAAATTTGTTAGCGTACAAAACAACAGTCACTGAAAAGTCATTAACAAAAACAGCTAGGTGTATGAAGCAAAAGGGCCTGATAGATCCTGGAACCTTTGAAAGAATTAGACCAGTAGGCATTATAATTCCTACTCTTCGGGTTATCCAAAGTACATAAAACGATGTACCACTACGATCGATTTTAGATATGCGCAGTTCTCCATAACACGAAATGACAAAATAGCTTGCCACGCTATTAGAGCCAGTTACGAAGAGATTCATAGCTTCAGGGATCCCTTCAAATTTGCTGAAACATTAAGGAGGTTGAACGTACTAGGCAAACATCTATTCTCACTTGACGTCATATCCCTATTTATCAATATCTTACTCAATGAAACTGTTGGGTATATTGAAAGTAATGATAACAACGTGGGAATACCAGGAAAACTAACGCAATTACTAGATTGTTACACATGCAACGTTCAGTGTAAGTTCTCCGGCAAGTCATACCGTCAAAACGACGGAGTAGCAATGGGACCACCATTAGGTCCATTGTTAGCTGATCAAATAAAATCGGTCACCCTTTACAAGCGTTACGTAGACGATATCATCTGTGTGGCAGATGAATCTAAAAGCCTCAGTGAGATACTGACACATTTCAAATCTGTGCATAAGAATATTCATTTTACCCAAGAATCCGAATCACCCACAGGTATAGCATTCCTTATGTCTCGTCGCGAGGATGGCACGACACAACGGAAGGTGTATCGTAAGGCAACTTGGACGCGCCAATATACGCACTTCAATAGTTTTGTACCACTAGGACAAAAGCGGAACCTATCCGATGTCTGATAGGCAGGGCCATGAAAACACGCTTGAACGACAGCAGTGAAGAGGACAGTTTATATTTAATACGGTCATTAAAAATGGCTACCCGGAGCAGTTTATTCAAAAAAGTATGCTAATAAGCGTTAAGGTAGATAAACCATAAACTGTATACAAAGTCTGTTTAGATTCCCTTGTCCCTCAGGGGTTATAACGTCGCTGAAGCTCAGTGCGGCAATCAGTAAAACATACCTGGCAGTTCAACTATGTGTTCAGTTTACCTCCACACCAGTATCGCGTTCCCAGTTGAAAGAAACATTGCCTGTTCACGCTGCCTTTTGGTGTGTACCGTTTCGTTTGTTGCCGTGAAACAAGTTACACGGGCCGCACAACACGGCGATTCTCTATACGCATTCGGGAGCATCAACCGGTGTAACTAACGCGAGGATCGATAAGGCCCTGTTCTCTGTGGTCGCTACGCATTTGATCGAGCCAAACCATCTGATCAATCAGACCGAATCGTTCAAGTCAATCTACCGAATACGTGAGGTAAAATCGAAACCGGTCAAAGGTTGTATACTATCAATTGCAGAGGCCACTGCAATTCGTCTATACTCAGCACCAATGCGCGCTCAAAAACAGCTCCCATGGCCGTGTACACAAACCCAGGATAGAAAGATTGCATAAATGTGACGCTTCTTCCGTAGACTTCGTACAACCTACTTGATCAATGTTATGTAACTAAGTCTCATGAATCAGACCAGACAGAAACTATTGACTGACATCTCTTACCTCAGTAACAGATTATCTACCATCTTCATCGAACTCATACATGTTTTGTAATTAGCCTGACGGTGAAAACCAACAGCTAACTTGTTTGTTACGTGTTTCTTCTCATGACTAAATCGGACAATATTGAAAAGTAACTGGTATGTGAATAGCATTAAGAAATGAAGGATTCGAGAAGTTCGCAACGTTATCCCACCAAAACGGCGATGTGAAAGTGTATCGTGTTTCAATACCATATATGCACGCGAACGTAAACAACGTGATCACACTTTAGGTAGGTGCAGCATAAATTATCGTCCAGTAGAAAAGACTATCCAAGCCGTCATTTTCAACCAACTCGCCAACACGAGGACACAGGTAATCAGGCAATCATCATAGGTGTTCAGACCTCCCCAATACGAACACGGCAACTTCAAGCGTTGTAGGCTTATGCGATGACGAAAGTGAGCGCAACGGGTACAGTTCCAGGTCATGCAAGATCACCCTGCACATTACTTTCAGTCTATACACTACAAGACGCCCGCTTCCGTTCGACAAACCAGAATGCATGAGGACAGGAAATTGCCACGTTTTCCAAACCAAGACCAAAGCAGTCACAGTCAAAGAGGCTTCGAACTCGTGACTGGAAATTCGCCTAATTTGCGTCAAGCTACTGTGAGTTCATTGCGAAACTTTCACAAATGGTAACAGACGAAACAAACGGCAGTAGTTGAATTAGTTAAATGGGATAGGAAACAGCCGGTTGAGTGGAACAGTTGAATTATCGATCAGCATGGACGAAAATAAATTCAGGTGAAACAGCAATCCGAAAGCGCGTCCCAAACGACTGCGTCAACTTTTGGCTTACTATGCAGAAGAGCTGAGACCGACACTGTTCACCACACAGCTGTACGGCTGGCATTGGGATGATAAACTCATCTGAATAGTACAACGTCGGAAAGTATACGGTGGACTATCCCGTAGGCAAAAGAACCCAATCTCCTCATGAGGTATTCAACAACTACGGTACGAGTATGCAATGAAAGCCGCGGAAATAATGAACACAGTTTTTCATTCTTGAGCTGGTGAACACTTAGAAGTATCAGACAGAAAATGTGAGGAATAGTGTAATCGGTTGATGTACACGATAATCGTGATTTCAGAAACGACAGCACAATAGGATAAGCGAATGGGTCAAACATCCGAAACTAGATACAGACCTCGGTAACGAAAATATCAACACCCATGCACAGTTAAGAAAGCGATATACCGCAGTCACTTTACAACACACTCAGTTAGTACGCGTTCCGTGTAGCCTCTGTAGAAGAAATAATATTTACTTTTCTCTTGGTGAGGGCTTTCCATTAAATCAAAGTGACAAAAGCCTATACCTTCACTCGGTAAGTCCAAGTGCGTGAAGAATTACAAGACACTCTGAACAGGACAAACTCAATTCATCATTATTAAAATGAAAACGAAAGAAAGTAACGACTAGATGGCAATTTACACATTCAAGTTTGACTTCTGTTACGTAGGGCCACAAAAGAAGACCAAATTACACCACACAGAGAACGGGAAAACATGAACGTTGACTGTCATTCAAACTGATGACAGTGTGCAATGGAAGCGAGAGAGCAGATAGTGTACGCAAAAGTAAGGAAAATGGAAGTAAAAATGGAGGGACAGCAAAGTGGAGAGGGTGAATCACAAATCATAATGATCAGTCCAACTTTCGGGCGTAACATAGGAGGGCTGTGTTGTATTCGATAGCCAGTTGGTGTTCAAGGATGCTGTAGACGAACTGGTTACCAAGACGATAGGGTTCTGATCACTATGCTGACCAGAAGAACGTGCGTGCGATGTTAAGCGGACATCCGGGTTGGTTTCGGCCAGGATCTCCGGAAGTCTATGAGAAGGGAATTATTGCGAGTTCACTGGTTAAACCGAGCGCTATACCCGGTTGATAACAACACTACCGTTATACTGAATGTATGGGATTAAAAATAACGCTTATCAAATTCCAGTCCTGATCACTTCCAATTTTAAATAAAGGCTTGTTTGTCTGTTCACTGGCGTCCCGGTATCAGCGCCTACCACTGATATATGTCCGGTAATGGGAAGGATGAAGGGCGGACACATCCCCAACAGCCGGAACACAAACTTTCATGGTAGTGGACTGTGGTTTAAGCGATCTTGATTGGAAATTTGACGTCCTATACCAACATCAACACCAGATAGATGAGCTGATACACTCGCAATCTACAACATTACGCAAATATACTCGTTGATCGGTGTTTTCCGATTTGGATGGTGTGAGGATATAACGGGGCGACCATGGGTCAGAACGGGGATGCCAGATAGGCGTTGGAAAGTAAAAAATGGAGACAATCAGCCTGATGTTGACAAGCTGATATGGTTACATTAAGACCACCAACTGCATTGGCTCGTGAACATACACACTTAGACAAAAATCAGGCGCGAGCAATCAAAACAAGTTTGCGGGCTTGAATTGGGATGAAAAACCCACGACTCCTGTAATATTTATACAGGCATACTGGCTGAATACGGACTCACCCAGAGAAAGTGAGGCAGGTTTGTTGTTATTATCGCCTGCTTGCCGGTACCGATTGATAACATGACCTTTGCCGGAGACCGATCATTCAATCAGTAACCAGTTCATTCAAGTCAACACAACTTTACTAAGCTCGGAATGGCAATGACCAAAATTTGGCAACGACTGAACAGTGATGTTCTGGAATATCACGAGTGCAGATACTTCAGAGTGAGCAACTCAGCTATGGCACAGAGATTCTTGCAACACAAGTTAATCGAATTACTGAAGTCATCTGGTCAATCAGAATGATTTGGTCTTAATTGAGCATGCCGTCAATGGTTTGAACTTACTGGAAGAACACTCCAGTTAATAGTTCGTCCAAAATGACCGAGTGTTTCTAGATAATAATGCCGGGAACGCTCGACGCAATCCTATGAGTTTAAATCGTCCCTCAAAGAAAACTGTCATTTTTCAGAATCCATAGTGCGTCGTTCACTTCCCGTCAAGCTGCATACGGTATTCAGAATATGGTATCCAATCGGAGGGAACTGGGGCAGACATGAAGGAACTGTGCAAAAATCGATTAAGTAAATTATACCTAGGCGACCGACTGCGAGAAGCGGATGCCGTCTGGAGTGGAGAGGATTCGAGATAGCTGGTCACGATTATGCAGTGACCTGCTATACCACCCCGAGCTAATCAGTTACCTCGATATGGTGGTCACGTTTGTGCGCTGCATCATTCCGGAAGGCTATGCTAACTAAGATTTCGGCCTGGTCAGGTACAACCACACCAGCTAGATTAGAGAGAAGCAGTCAGAAAGAAAGCAGTCATACTCATGAGGTTGCAGCCTGCACACGTGAAAGCATAGGAAAGCTCGGGTAAGTGAACACGAGCTCGGACATACAGCAGAACTATATGTGATTGCAGGGTTGCTCTCTTCCAAATGAGGAAGGACTTAAGAAGAGGTGCCCCAAAAAGCGCTCTGATATTTCAGTGGTTGACACAGACTGCCGACAAGTTACCCGATAGACCCAAAAGACTTTCTGGATAACACAAACTCTGATGCAGCTAAAGTGTAGTTAATGCACGAGGCAGTGAACAGAAATAGACTATAACGTTCTAATAAATTCACTTCAATGGACCGTCATTCAACTGAGCTCACTTAGAGACACCACTCGACTCAAACTTATCTCCCTCATAGCCTCCGGTGACGCCAAAGCTCACTGTAGTTATGCTGGGGATCTTAGGTATGTTTGGGCAGTGTTTGTTTGAGCAAATCCCAGTCATCAACTGCCCGTGCGCTGTCGTACTGAAAACATCGGTTGGGTACTATGACTACAAGTAAAAAAACGCTGTATCATCCAAAAATCGGCATGTGAACCAACGAACGGTTGCGCAGATGATACAAAGAATGTATTTTACGACAAGATCGTCAAGTTTCTGAAACAGATCAAACAGACAAAAGCATCAATCGACGACCATGTACCTGACCATACAGTACTGTGAGTCAAGCAACCGTTCAATGCAACAGTGACGTGGGATAACCTAGGAGAAGAAAAAAGCCAAAATAGAAAATAAGGTCAAGCAGAACTATAAATTTTGTTAATGCAGCTACGACAGTGACTGAGGCAACATACCTTTTAGGAGGGCATTAATACCCAGCAACTGCAAACCAGATCAGTGGCTGACAACAAGGCGGTTTTTGTCCAACTGTTGGCGGTCTCAGTAAACAATGACTGATATAGAAAACGCCCACTTGATAAGCGCATTGCGTGACCCAAACATGGCAAGTTGTGCCACCTGACTGACTGAAAAGGTGACAGCGTAATCCGCGAACACCTCGAAATACACGCTGGTGAACGGACGCGCTATACAAACGATCACCTCACATACTAAGAACTAACTGACAAAAACAAATGTCGTCACACACAGCAAACATGTCCACATTGTCACCGGCAGTTCATGTTTCTGATCGAATGCACGCATGCACAATACAAATTTCTTTCCAACAATATCATGATGGTTGATAATACGACCGCCCAACATAGTCGTCTTTCTCTAGATGAGGTTCGGGAGACGAACAGAGATTGGATCACGGAGTTGTTAGAATCTAGACGGAACATTCCTGCAGGCTGTTCATATAACAAGTCTGGGAGAGACATTAGTAGGAAGCGGAAACGTAGCCTAAAGGTTGACCGTGGGGCCTGGTTAATGGAGATTGTTAAGCAAATAGAAACCACTTTTGCTCCAAGGGACACCGACAAACTATTTCAGCTTATCCGTACTACTGGACCCAGACGACCGTCTTTCAGTGGAGCTATCGGCGAGGCAGATTGAACACTCGTCTATGATAGGTACAGAAGGTTAGAGCGGCGGACGGAACACTTTTTGGCTGGCCTCATGCTTTTATTGTGTTGCCGCCACAAACTTGTAGTGTGACACCATGGTTAGTAGCTTTGGAACCACCACCACTGAGGTTCGCAACTGCATCTCGGCTCTCAAACACAATAAGGCTGTTGGTCCAGATGGCCTCATGCCGGCGCTCTTCAAATAAGGTGGAGAGGCGTTGGTAGAGGCTTTCAAGCAGTTGCATTAACTTGTGTGGACGACAGAGACCATCCCTCCGTGCTGGGGTCACGCGATAATAGTTCCCATATTCAAGAAAGGAGCCCGGGGCTCTTGCAAAGACCATAGAGGAATTAACTTGACTTCGGTCATTACTCGGGATCTGGCGTCCATTATAATTTGTCGACTCATTGCAGCTCGGGAGGCAGACATTCATGAGGAACAGGCAGGGATGTACCTATCAAACTTACCTTTCGTCAAATTCTGAAACGGCGTCATATATACCGTCGACCAACAACCGCCGTATTTCTCGACGGTGAGGGGCAATCAATTCGGTGAATCAATCTACACTTATAGAGTTGCTTAAACGACAGAGTGCGCCGACCAAGTATGTGAACATACTGCCAGCGCCTTATCTCCATACTTCAGCTCAGGTTAGGGTTGACGGTGAACTGTCTGACAGTTTCAGCATCAGGAGCGGCGTACTTCAAGGCTGCCCTTTTCCACCATTTCTGTTTACTTTTGTCACAGACAAAATAACGAAGGGCTGTCTGCGGCACTCACAAGATGTCGACGAGAACCTCCAACTTGGTGGAAGGCAGAGTGATCTTGATTATGCTGGCGACAAGGTGCTGCTGTTTGACACTTCCCAAGCAGCATAAACAACGCTAGAGAATATTTCACGTTCTGCTAAATGCGACTTCGAAATGCAAAGTGCTTCTGCAAGATTGCTTTAATTAAGTAGATTTAATGTTAGATAATGAAGTTACGGAGGTTGTTGCCCGATTTCTGTAGTTAGGAAGTTACATCAGCGGCCGCGGGTGTATAGAGAATGAAATTGAAGCGCGTATTTCCAAGGCTAGAGCGGTGTTCGCTAATTTGGAACATCTCTGGCGACTGTGAGGTATCTCTCTCTGATACGCAAAAATCGCATATATCAGGCGACAATGAGCGACGTGTTACTATACGGCAGCGAAACTTGGTCGCTCAGAGTAGAAGCCGTGAATCGTCTTCAGATATTTGATCACCGATGTTTGCGTTCAACCGCCCGTATCGAGTGACACCAACGAGTAAGCAGCGAGGAAGTTAGGAAGCGGGTGTTTGGCACTGATTATCAAACGAGTTCCTTCGTTCAGTCCCTACACTTGTACAGACTTAGGTGGTTAGGTCATGTACTAAGGATGCCAGCTAGTCGTCTGCTACTCCGAACACTGTTTGCCCACTCTGCGACCGACTGGCCCAGGGCGCGACGTGGACAGGTGATGACTTGGCTTAGGCAAATGACATTTTTCTCGAAGCGTTTGGTCACTATAGATCGGGTTCGTCTCCGGGCTAGAGCCCTTGCGACCCACAGAGTCGGTGGTTGGAGACGTTAGGTGAGATGGCGACTAACCGAGCTCGGTGGCGTGAACGCTGTCGTTGTTTGTCCGAGTTGTCTGTGAAGTGAGTGTACTTAATGACGCGAGGCAGTGAAAGCTGTAAGGAAGCTATCTTGTTGATGACGCCTTACTTTCACTGACAGCCCGGTTGTTTGTTTGCAAGGTGTAGGCACCTTGTCGTGGTATGTTTGAATATAGGCGTAGCTACTTTTAGTAGTTAGGTCCCTTCCCGTCCCCTTCTTTTTTCTTCTCTCTCTTCCTATACAGGGTTTGTTTTTCTCTCTCCATGGTTGTGTGATAATTGGGCATCAGTGTGAACCACTGAGGTATTGCTGTCTATGTTGATGATGTTGATGTTATGACAAGCTTGGCGGCAGGTTTGTTATCCAGGCACAACATACTGACGATAGTGAAATACCGCTGCAACTACGCACAACACACGGTCTCTATATTTTAGCCACCTCATTCCTACATAGTAAGAGACATTGGATCACCGGGAAACCGCTGTGAGCATCCCAATCATTGAAGGAACGATGAATATTAACAAGATTTCCAAATTCCCTACTGCATCAGTCATCTTGTAGTAAAAACCGGGTCGTTCTAATCTTTGTATGCAGCAAAGCAGAGATGAAAGCATACTACTGTTGATCCCACCGACAGTGGCTCTATGGCCCTTCTCGACGCCCATTTCTAATCATCCTGCAGATCACACAATGGATAAAGCAAATCAAGGTAACAACGTCTCGGTAGGTTTAAGAGCTTACTATTCAGCCTACGGTTTCCTTGGGTCCTTGTATAAACCTAAAATGTAAGTCTACACAGGTGTTTTTAACGTTCACATTGTAAAACAGATAGGCCAGCAGGTGGCTATCACACGCTCGTTCGACCTGTTGAACGTTAACGCCTTTTGTATTTCGGAGATCAGAATCCAGAATAGCAGTCAACCTAATAAGCTGAAATCTACACTGTTCGTTTATTACTCGTTGTACACTTCGGATGACTCCACGGTTCCCGTTATCGATCAGGATTAAGTAAGCATAAAGTGCAATACAACAGCCGTCACGACACAGGCAGACTGGTATATCGTTAGCAATGGGCTGTAGTCCATCCGTCCGGCAGGTCCTGTCAAGGCCAGCTCTAGACACCGATTTCTCAAAAATCTCTTCGCCGCCTGCCTAAGTCCTAATTGACTGTGTGACAACGGTATTAATGATGTCTCCTACTCAGGGTTGGCTGCTCTCTTTGGTCCGAGACATAGTGCTACTGTGGTTATTTAGGCCAGTGATATGAACATCCAGATCGGTCGCCTTATTTTAGGCGACAGATTTGGGCCGGTGAGACACCGCTCGCATAATGGTAGGCAATCGTTGTAAGTGTGCCACCAGGCACAGTCTATTTCTGGCCAGGACTAGTTTTAGACACTGGACGCCTCAATGTTACATTTGGAGTCTTTCTTTTACGAATGATGCATAGTCTCAGATGGACCACACAGTTGTTGGTTATTGATGGCTTGGCTCTAGTAAAGAAAGTCGTTCTTATTGAACCACATAGTAGGATTCAGATCATGCGATGGTAAGGCGTCGTCTTCTTAGTTTCGTTGGACAAAGACCTCATTGACCGTAACGGCTGGCTGCTGAGAAACTGGCCAGATCGTCGATAAAGTAAAAGTAGTAAACTAGCCCAGAATGCAAGTTCGGTAGATTTCACCTTTAAGAGCTTAACGGCTGCTGGACCCAAATTTCACGGGTCATGCATGTAAAAAAGCATGCGGTACGGTGGTTCCAGAGTGAAACAAACATGAGATCATAGGGAAATCCTTAGAGTTGTTGAATGTCAGATGGAACATCCCTCACAGTGGTTAATACAGGCATAGAAGGGGTAATGATAAAATGTCGAAGCTTAGTCTGATTTCTGATTATGAGGCTTGGTTATCGAAAGTTAAGAAAGTGAAAACCGGTTTGCTTCAGGGAATACTAGCAGGCCTTCCAAGCTTACCAGTGCTACTGATGCAGGGCGTCCGTCCGTCAGTGAAGCTGTCAGGAGAACAAACGGTACACGGATTTATAATAATTTAAGAAGGTTAAGGCGTTGGACGGACACTTTGAGGGTCAAGTCAGCTGGCCGCCTCCTAATGTGTCACTATCAAAACACTTTCAATGTTGTGCCAGGATGAGCGGATTTAGAACTAAGAGATGAAACTGAGGCATATTATTACAATCTAGCAAGCAAGCGCAGTAGAACTGCTTGTCCATGTGACCTTGCGCCAGCGCTTTTCAAAGAAAATGCAGAGGCGATAGTGGAGACCATGACAGTTATTTCACCCTGTGTTGACGGCAAAAGACATAGAACCGTGCCAGGATCACGTGATGACAGCTTCCATATTCGAGAAAGAAGTTACAGAATCTTGTGGGAACCACAGAGGGATAAACCCGACGCAAATCATAAACAGGGTTCTGGCTTCCATTACAGTCTGTCGATTCACTGCAGCCCGGGATTTCGAGATTAATTAAAACCCGCAGAGCATCCACTCGATATGCTGCAATCTCAAAGTGTAAAACTGTGTTTTTACAAGACGACGGCTAACCGGTAGATTTCACTCCATATAATGAAGTTACGGAAATTGTTGGCCGGTATGTGGGTAGCTGCATCAGCAGCAGCGAAGGCATAGGGAATAAGGTGCAAGTTTGTATCTCCAGGGTTATGGCGGTATTCCCTAATTTAGGTCATCTGCGGCGACAAAGGCACCTCCATGAAGCCTGAAAGTTACATACATAAGCCGATTGTGACGGATTAGCTACTTTACGGCTGAGGAAGTTGTCCACACAGAGAAAGTGTGAACCGCAATCAAGAATCTGACCGTCGAGGCCTGTGGTCGATCGACCGCAATGGGTAACTAACAAATAGGTTATGAAGTGAGCACTTGGTAGTGGGTGCCAGGCGAGTTCCACTGTTAAATCACGCGCGCACAAACGAGGCTAAGCTATGCACCAGAGATTACATGAAATCGCCTGGTACACCGAGCACTCTAAATCAATGCCGCGGCCAACTAGTGAGCAGCGCTAAGTGAGTAGATGAACGGGGGCAGAGAAATGAAATCACTGACCAAACTGTTGAGCACTGCATGTAAGGTTCGCTTAGATATCCGTCAACAGTCGCCTCTGCGTCGCCAAATTCGAAGGAACAATTACAGCATCGAGAGGCACTCAGCATAAACGTCATTTGCTTGTTGTTGCAGCATAGACCAGAAGAGACTGCAGCACATGACTTTTGTCAGTAGCTCACCGATCTTCCACGCGCCGTGTAGTGCACAAACATCGTTGTACTGACTGGAGACTTAAACTCCAAAATAGGCACATTAAGCGTTTATGATCGTGCTTTAAGCTAGCCACACCTATGGTCCTCGTCGAAAAGAAAACGGCCAACGTTCGTTGCACCAATTTGCTGATGACGACCTGTTTCTACCAAGTGTTAACTATCGGCGCCCTGGAGGGCAATGAACTACCTGGAGACCACGCCAAGTCAGTCGCAGACACAGAAATACCACATAAGCTAACAGCTATAGGTGATGTGGACGTTTTTCAGAGTGCAAGTGAATCCGAAGCACCTACGAAGATTTTCACCAAGTGTTGGTATGTGCCAAGTTTTTTATGTGCTTTAATGGGAAGGTGCTTCGTTTTCCAACAAATACTGACGCTTTGACCTGGCAATGACACAAGCGCTCTATATTAACCAGAGCGCGCTTGCCTCAAGTCTAAGATCCCAACCACCGGACGATGCTGAAGCACAACGGGCAAATATACGGCATGCAGTGTATTAGTATGGCGCTGTCTGGTGTGGCACACTGCACACTCGACTGCAAACCGTTGGGTCTATATGCGATCAACTAAACAACTTATCGTCAGCCTAAATATTCCATCGAATAGTGAGAAAGATTAAATTCGTAACATGGTAATCCGGAATATATGGCGAAAAGACTGACAGGCCCAGTGGACAAAACGCGTTATCGAGACAGAAGAACCCCTTGCCATCAGGAATCACTAAAAGCTTTTCCATCCCAATCTAGCAGCAGGTAGCAGGAAGCCAGGAATGAGCGATGCACCTCCGAGACCAATACGGAGCCTATTCGTAACTTACGTCGACACTTCTGACGATGGGCTAGACATCTTCGACAGCAGGTCATCTGGACACTAACATCACTGACTGCGCATTTGGGCTCTGCCTACGTACACTTGTTTGCTTGTGGTCACCGTTCACATTAGCTTAAAAGATCGATCTCAGGAGAAAGGAGTCAGATTCCGTCATTGGCGATGCGCCAAATCCGAGAGAAGCGAGACAGCGAAGCCCACCAGGAAGTCATCATATATTAGCCGCCCTATCTACTCACACAACTAAGTTGTTTGCCCAAGGAATGACACAGGGGTCTTACAGATCAGGGTTCATTATCTTACCTCTCCGGTATTGAAACGCATGACTAAAGGACGGTTAAACCTCAAAGTCAACCGTTTAAAGCAACAAGACTACAAACGTGACGCTCACGGATTTCACTGTTTTGTCGTAAACATATGCGATAATATTGTAAGCATTCGGTTGAAAGCAAAAGAAGGATTGCTTGTAGAACCCAATGCATATGGACCTGTCCCTGCGATGAACTGATGACCTCACCATATCACAATTCACAGACACCAATAAATCAGCGGTTAACACTGATGCCCAATTACCACACAACCATGGAGAGAGAAAAACAAACCCTGTATAGGAAGAGAGAGAAGAAAAAAGAAGGGGACGGGAAGGGACCTAACTACTAAAAGTAGCTACGCCTATATTCAAACATACCACGACAAGGTGCCTACACCTTGCAAACAAACAACCGGGCTGTCAGTGAAAGTAAGGCGTCATCAACAAGATAGCTTCCTTACAGCTTTCACTGCCTCGCGTCATTAAGTACACTCACTTCACAGACAACTCGGACAAACAACGACAGCGTTCACGCCACCGAGCTCGGTTAGTCGCCATCTCACCTAACGTCTCCAACCACCGACTCTGTGGGTCGCAAGGGCTCTAGCCCGGAGACGAACCCGATCTATAGTGACCAAACGCTTCGAGAAAAATGTCATTTGCCTAAGCCAAGTCATCACCTGTCCACGTCGCGCCCTGGGCCAGTCGGTCGCAGAGTGGGCAAACAGTGTTCGGAGTAGCAGACGACTAGCTGGCATCCTTAGTACATGACCTAACCACCTAAGTCTGTACAAGTGTAGGGACTGAACGAAGGAACTCGTTTAATAATCAGTGCCAAACACCCGCTTCCTAACTTCCTCGCTGCTTACTCGTTGGTGTCACTCGATACGGGCGGTTGAACGCAAACATCGGTGATCAAATATCTGAAGACGATTCACGGCTTCTACTCTGAGCGACCAAGTTTCGCTGCCGTATAGTAACACGTCGCTCATTGTCGCCTGATATATGCGATTTTTGCGTATCAGAGAGAGATACCTCACAGTCGCCAGAGATGTTCCAAATTAGCGAACACCGCTCTAGCCTTGGAAATACGCGCTTCAATTTCATTCTCTATACACCCGCGGCCGCTGATGTAACTTCCTAACTACAGAAATCGGGCAACAACCTCCGTAACTTCATTATCTAACATTAAATCTACTTAATTAAAGCAATCTTGCAGAAGCACTTTGCATTTCGAAGTCGCATTTAGCAGAACGTGAAATATTCTCTAGCGTTGTTTATGCTGCTTGGGAAGTGTCAAACAGCAGCACCTTGTCGCCAGCATAATCAAGATCACTCTGCCTTCCACCAAGTTGGAGGTTCTCGTCGACATCTTGTGAGTGCCGCAGACAGCCCTTCGTTATTTTGTCTGTGACAAAAGTAAACAGAAATGGTGGAAAAGGGCAGCCTTGAAGTACGCCGCTCCTGATGCTGAAACTGTCAGACAGTTCACCGTCAACCCTAACCTGAGCTGAAGTATGGAGATAAGGCGCCGACAGTATGTTCACATATTTGGTCGGTACTCCAGTAAAAGCATGAGGCCAGCCAAAAAGTGTTCCGTCTACCGCTCTAACCTTCTGTACCTATCATAGACGAGTGTTCAATCTGCCTGGCCGATAGTTCCACTGAAAGACGGTCGTCCGGGGCCAGTAGCACGGATAAGCTGAAATAGTTTGTCGGTCTCCCTTGGAGCAAAAGCGGTTTTCATTCGCTTAACAATCTCCATTAACCAAGCGTCACGATCAACCTTTAGGCTACGTTTCCGCTTCCTACTAATGTCTCTCCCAGACTTGTTATATGAACTGCCAGCAAGAATGTTCCGTCAAAATTCTAATAACTCCGGGGATTTCTCTGACATTCAATGTTTATTGTACCCATGTACCTCAGTGTCGCAGGCTGCAGTGCCTGCTTCACAAATTGTCTGAGATCTCGGTTCAGCAGCTATTACGATCTTCGGAGTGAGAACTACTGAGGCAACTTTCTATGCTGGTTTGGTACTTATGCTTTAACGATGGTAAAGCCAATTTATCAACAGCCAGTCGTTGTCCAGCAAAAGTAAGAACAAAACGACAAAACAGCAGTGCATGATCTGAGTCCAAGTACGTGCTCCAATAAGAACGACAGTCTTGAATGGAACCACGCCATCTGCAACTAACAGCGATGTGGTCTACTTGAGACCAGGCCTGATTCGGAGAAGGCGGACGCCAAGTATAGCACTGACACGCACGATGCCTAAAACTAATGCTGGCTAAAAATAGCTTATGCTCAGCGCCATTATCTGACTGATGTGATGCTATCCCAAATCTGACACCTAAACGAAATTCAGCCTCACCAAGACGACCCACCTAGGCATTCATATCTTCGGCCAGAACGACTATCTCAGAGCCACGTGTCGACCGAGAGAAAGTGGTCAGATGTGGGTAAAATGCGTCCTTGATGCCCACGTCACTACAGTCAGTTAGAACGTAAGCAGACACAACGAAAAGATTTCTGAAAGTCTCGCGTCTAGAGCTGGCCTTAATTGAACCTGCCAAGCGGACGGCACTAAGTCTACTGTTAACAAGAATCCAATCTACTAACGGGGCTGCAGCCGTCGTGCTGAGGACTATACCTACTCCAGCCTGACCTGTAAGGGCGGCTGTGGAGTCACCCGAAGTGTATAACCAGAATCGGGTAAATAATGCGGGTGCTGTTATTTCCATACGTTGACTACTGTCATGGATCCTAGTCTCCAAGATACAGCAGACATCGACATGCAACGAGTATAACGTTCGTGCGAGAGCGGTCTGTTGACCAATCTGTTTTAGCATGCGAACGTTGAAAACCTCCATATTAATTCGCTTGCTAGGTTTAAGCAAGGGACGAGAGAGATGGGAGTTGCCCACAGTGTAACTATGATTAGCTGTATCTATTGTGGCACCTGCAGAGTAATCACAAGAAATGAGGGTCGAGAGGGGCCTGATGGTTAAGTTTGATAAAATATTGGAGTAGGGGTCAGCAGCAGCATGTTTTCGCCTATCCACCTTGCTGTACGCAGCAGACAGGGCGACCCGATTTATACTGCGAGACGGCCGACACAGTATGAAATTACTTATATTTTTATTGTTCATGGTTGTGTTTGGGCTGAGATACCGTCAGAACGCCCAGACCTAGACAGGAGAATGATTACGGTTCCCAACCAAAGCCTTTGGCTCAAAAGCCTGTACCGCAAGGCAACGGGTGGGTGGCAGTGTTCCATAACCAGTATATTTTTCGGAAAAAAGATGGCAACCTTCTTCCACTCCCAACCTGGAAGACCAGAAGACTGGTTTCTCAGACCTCTACCTATCGGCCTGCTTGGTATGAGTGACTGTATCGATGTGGTGGCCACACCGTCCAGTTTGGTCCAAGAAGCAATCGA
>JTDE01001069.1:48386-113921 GCA_014338405.1 Paragonimus skrjabini miyazakii
TACCGGCGCAGATGGTTCTAGCACCCAATGATGTGGGCTTCAAGAGGCTCCTAGATGAGCATATGATAGCGCGCTGGAAGAAAAAGGATAGTTAACCCTGTTTGCTCCGGCGTCGAGACGCTCAGAGAAGAGGCTAACACAGTCAGCGACTCCTGCCTTCTATCAATGAACAATGAACAATGAACAATCCGTTAACGCCATTGACGGTAAACCATTAACAAACCGAAATATACTTACCTGCTCTTTTTTAAATAGGAGCAAGCAGAATCCTTAGCTCTCTGCACACTATCACAGAGATCTTTGAAATACGAATTTGCACAAGAGTTCCAGTCGTCGGAAGTTAAATCCGAACTAGCAGATTTTGTGGGGTTGATTCGCCTTAATTCAATGCCTTCCGTGGTGTTTTCATTTACTGCTGATGCATATGGGACTTTTAAGGTTGTTAAAGTTGATATATCTGCATTCCAAAGATGGTTCATCAATTTTAAGTGCTGAACCTGTGGAAAATACATGACAAACAAAAACTTACACTCGTCCCATATTGGACGGCAATGGAAACCAAAGTGTCAGCAGGTTGAATATAGTGAAGTTTGTATGAATAATTAACCCGGGTGCTTGTGCCTAATGTACCATACAGCCTTCTACGGCTATTCGAAAGAATGGAAGACGCCTCAGACATCAAAAACAAAATAACCCATGATTCTGTAGGTCACAAATCAGCCTAGAAAAACAAATTAATGACTTCAGCAAGTTCTAATGGGTTCAGCAGGAGGGTTATAGATCCAGGGTGTCCTGAACTCGTAGATGATTTGCGTCTCGGTATTGCGAAGGAAGACCTGAATACGGTGTATTGTGTAGTGTTCATTTTTCATGGTTATATTTCCAGTTCAGTTCAGTCTCTAGGACGAAACGGCTTCAGACAGAAATTGTGCAGTTTCTTGCACCAATGAGCTTCTGAGGGCGCCCAGTGCTGCAACGATAATAAGAAAAGATTCTTCATTTCCATGAGCTGTCATGAGGGCTACCAGATAAAAGCTGAAGAGTTCAACCTATTGGTGTCATCAGAACACAAGTTCACAGCCACTACCGAAGCATTCATGTTTATCCTCCCATTGAAATGAGGTGAAACAATAGTTAAGTGTAATACGAATATGAGTATGATTCCTAGAACCTCTACTTTCAGATGTTAAGGCTAACTTTTTAAATAAGTAAATAAATAGAAGAAATGAATAAGACTGAAAAGATTTAGTGCGGACGTGCACTAAATCAACGCTATCTCAGGTATACGCAACAATACCAAACGCGAAATAAAACTACAGATAATTGTGGAGACCGAAAATATATCAAGCGATATGTACAATTGGTCTCGATCAGCTCTAAACGTCATCAATACACGGAATTAGCTAGGCGGGGGGCTAAGGATTCGACCGTCGAGCCCGCGAGCAAGCCGGAAGGGTGTCTTTAGCGTCCTTGATGGGCATAGGCCTATAAGCATGCAAACAAACAAGTTCGTTCACATGCATCAACAGACGGCAGACAAAGATCCTTAAGACCCTATGTACAATGTGGACTAACTCCAGGCCGGGATTATCTCCAAGTATCTACAAAGAGATAACATTGACAGCAAATAATGATGAGAGGCTGATTAACTTAAATCCATGAGAAAAAGCATAATAGGAGACTCAGGCAAACCAAACTCTCACAACAGATCCGAGAAGAAAGATGGCCAGCATTCATCAAGATTTCCAACGTACTCTGTCACAGTATCAGAGGATACTACACTCTGTGGCAGCATGTTTCAACAGGTGGTGACCCAACATGCGAAAGAATTAACATCAACTTATGTAACGTTACTCTTTTTCTTGAGACTGTGGCCTTAGTGGCATAAGTTTGTATGCAGATGGGAGAGAGCTTCCGCCTCAACCCCAGTTGTCCTCTTAGCATTCTTGAGGGTTTCTATCAGGTCTTCTGTAACCCTCATCCGCGCAAGAGGGAATAGATCAAGTTTTCTTTGTCTGTCTTCATACGACTTATCCCGCACTCTCTCTACAATAGCCTTGTAAAACTCCTCTGAATTTCTCAAGTACATTCATGCCTTTTGCTACAGACGAGCTCCAAGATTCCACACAGTATTCCAGATGTGGTATCACATAAGCTTTAGAAAGGAGCAGCAGAACGTCAATCTTCTTGAGACGAAGGTTTTCCTCAACATACGGAGCGCTGATTCCTTTGCGGGCCGCCTCTAAAAACTGTTTGGAAATTTTGAAATTCCCCTTTGTGAACACTCACAAGTCCTTGGCTGTATCTAGCCCCATCAGCTCCCTCTCCTCACCAACTATTTAGTGAAATCACCTTCGACGTCCCCAAAATCCTAAACTCCCCGCGGCGTGAGAGTTGCCTCGCCAGTACCACCGCCCTGGCCCACATTACCTTGTGAATGTAAATTTACTACAAACAACTAGCATCAAAGTTAGTGTGTTGGCGTAGGTATCGCAGTTTCACTCGCAGCTGTAGAAGGAATCTGCGCTATCTCTACCATTGTAGGCTATATTCACTAGGATAACAATGTCTTAGCCACTGCCGTTAGGAGCGCCGCCCAACCAGGCTGACACTTGTTTGAATCCTGAAGGTCAACTGGAATCTCCGTTGACATTCGTGCACTCTGGCGGCTGCCGTGTGGTCGTGTTGAAGGTTCTCTCACGTCCAGCTCCCTAGCGCCCTTATTCGTTGCGTTGAAGTCCGCTTGCTTACGGTGAGTGAATAAATAAATAAAGTTTGTTCGCAGATTCACCGTCTTCTCACTGTGACTTCCGATCCGTTTTAATATATGGCTGGGGAAATTTTGGGTGTACGAACCCCGGAGCTAGCATCACGAAACCTTTGCCAAGTTAATTGTTGAACCTTTTGGTTAGCTCGTCTATGCTATCCCAGTAAACATTTGGCCGACTCCGATGAGCCGGCCATACTCTGGCAACAATCGGCTCCAACTTACGTTAATCGAATGACAAAATGGACAAATAACGATTACATTCATTTTGACAATACAGTGCACGGGACTATGGTTCCGGAAACCATGTGAACATTAGAAATTATTCATTTGTCGTTTCTTATTAACCGTGAATTTGTTTACTACTGTTTTAATGCGTCCTTTTGGTGGACGCGCGTTAGCCATCCTATACAGTTTCAATAGTGTTCAGTGTGCCGCCATTTTGTGTAACCACATATGCCCAATCTCGCTTATTATTAGGTCCTCGAACACGCGGATTGGCCGCGTCCGTGCAAGCTGCGTGTAATCGGTAGACCGTGAATATCTCTGCTATCTTTCAGTTGAAAAGTTTCTCTAGCTAACTCAGAATTTTAAATTGTGTGGAGTGTTCCAGTTCCTGAAATCTTAGAATTCTGTTACTGCGAAAAAAAGTCATTTTAATCTTCCAAAGACATAAGCAAGGAACGTGCGGTAGTTCAATGGCATAAGGATTGATGGAAAAATAACGAAGAGTGGCATTCTACGTTATTGCGGAAAACTGATTGTGGAATATGATGAAAATCGACGTAATAAACGTGAAAACATATGCTTTTATTTGAATTTGGACGTAATTAAGCAGGAATACGTTATTACACTTCCGACGATTAAAGAGTTGTAAAAACACGAAGACTAGGCGTTTTATAAAATTACAAACGTGAGATACGCCAATAACATACTTCACAGTAGGACACTGCGCAAAAACCAGAAAAGTCAGGGGCATTTTGTGGTTATATTCGCCATGTTTCAACACTCGTTGCTACCACAGTTATGAACTTTTCCATGGAATCATGACGTGCGTTGGAATGAAGACGAGTCGACCTGCTGAACGACATCGGGACACGCTTCCCGCTAAGAAGCTCACAACAGGTAAGTACTTTTGTTCCGGATTACGATATATATCAAACCGTACTCCACGCTGAAACACGTCCATTTGACCTACCTTGCGAGTTAAGCAAAACGGTACCCTATGCTGAAACACCTAGATGGACGAGTGAAGTAACTGGGGATAAAAACTTAAGGATATCAACGCATATTATGTATATGATAACTGTGGAAAAAGGTACGTACTACCTCCGCCTTTTTTCTGCACAGAGTGTAGCCTTTGGTTTTGAAGTGTTACGGGTGTCTTCCCGGATGAATGGAACCATGTATCAGATGAAGTCTCCATCATCATGTCGATCATCGCATCCGATATTTGCAAGAAAACCTTGCGTGCATCCATGAAAGAACTCAATTTCTCCGGTTACATCAAGAGGATAATCGTCCCAGGGTTTGTTGGTTCACGACTTCTTCGCCGGTATGCAAGCAGTACATTGTCAGCGGACCGATCTAAGTCAACAGCCGTCGTGGGTTGTGTGCTGGGAATGCTTCCCATAATCACCGGGAAAGTGCGAACAATGGCTAAAGTATATGGAACTGACAAAAATAAGGATTTGAAACGTGCACCTACCAGGCGACTGAGGTTGAAGCTGTTTGCCACAGAATGGACATTCGTTTATGCCTGCCATTTGGATATATTCGGAGTGAAAAATCAGCTGACCGGCATCACAGCACTAGCTGTCCATCTGTACCAAGTCACCGCAGTGTCCGCATGGTAATCCTGTTTTAGGCTTCTTCACGCACCTCGACTGCATACTGCTTGTAGGTGGATCCCTTGCGTGCGTTCCCTTTTTCAACCGTCCGTTTGCGTTGTGCAGCCTATTAATCGTTCGATTGCAAAAGTGGACAATATCGCTTTGCAAATGGATGGCCCACCTCGGCTTGATGTACAGCCAATTACACAAAATTAATTCAAAAACTTCCTATCGGTTCGGCCGATGTCATATAAATCACGTTTGAACCTACGGTAAAGAGTGCAAGGGTGGGATTTACTCTTCCTCATTGTCTACCGCAACCATTCGATGGAAGAGAACTACTGCGAAAATAGTTTCTTTTAACGAACATGATGGATGAATCTAGCCAACTCAGATACCTGAGTACGTCATCACGTTTATGAGAGTAACACAACAGGATGTTGCAGCCCAACACCGCATGGGCTACCGTCATTTGCGTACCCGTCTTATCCAGGACAAACGTTTTCACCACAATCTGCTTGCCCATCATTTCCTGAAAAATTTCGCACAGGCTTCGTAGTGAAGCACAATTATCACTACGAACGTACTCGTACATCACTGGTCGTCCGTGTCCCATACCATCTGGTAGGAGGAACTGATATAAATTCCGGCTCCGAAAGTATCAGGAAATATACAGTGACATACCTAAGCCTAAGTGGCATCCACATTCACAACACCAGAGACACGGTGCAACAGCTCAATTTGCGTTCGCTGGGCACAGTAGATATGCGTATATATATTACCTTTAGCCCTCATGGTGCGCACCTCACATGTCGCACCAATAACCGACCGCACCTCATCATGGTTCTCTGATGTTCCTCGACCAATCTTACATAACGAATTCACTAGAAATTGCAGGCTTTAACCTACGGCGAAGGATTTTAACGTCGGCCGTTGTGATAAACTTCGCGTAAACATCCGCATTGCACCGCTAAATGACACCAGTTAGTGTATTTTACCGGGAAAGATTCCTGCATTCGTTCAATTCGCTGACGGTAAGTCTACGATTCGTAGGATGGGACTCATACAGCAGAATTCTGAGAGGATAGTTGTAATTTAACTCGAAAGAGCTCATTACCAGGCACGCGACTCGTCGGACCACACGAAATCGTGGTCTGCAACGTGTGCCGCGAAAACTGACTTGTTAAATCTAGCGACAATTAGCCCACTAGACATGTCCCTCATCCCTACATACACTCCTACGCCCTTTGCACTTCGTACAACGATAATAGATATGCACGGTTTTCAGGAAGCCATGTCATCTTTTTTGATTTTGTTAAGGTCTGTTGCATCATTTTGAGACTGCCGTGTTTTGTCTGATTAGTGTTGAAGGGTGGCCCTATATTTCAGTATGTTCCCTAAGATTAAAAAGTATTAACCTAACACCAACTACCATAACCTTTTCTCCTACTATTATTCAGTTTGAGCCCTGTATATTTCTAAATGTCGAAATATGACATTCTTCCATATTACTTCTTGGGTAGCTTATAATTCTTACCATTGTCGATGCGTGAACAATCACTTTGCTCCGACACAACTAATAACCACTAGTTTGGGTGAGCTCAATTCCGTTTTATCGTCCCCAATTACTGAGCAGTGCCTAGTTGTCAGATATGTTATACAGGCACAATCTTTGTTCAATTCCTGAGGAGGTTCCACATTCGAGTACTAATGAATCGTTCGCTAACGATCCAAGTTCACAACGAGTTACGCGTAATCTGCTGATCCAAAAATGCCTTCTCATTAACTGTTTCAAAAATAGATTCTCTTCTCTGCCGTTTGATACTGAGAATGGCATTTCTGAATCACCAGATTACGCGTAACTCGTTGTGAACTTGTCTCGTTAGCGAACGATTCAATACCTTGCCTTATCATACTTCGAAGCAGTTTTCGACCTAGGGCCTGTCCCGCGAACGTAAGTAACGCCCACCTCGTCCATGTACTTCTGAAGACACTCCTGGAATTGTGAGAAAGTGTTAAATACCCGATTCTCAAACATGGCCTTGAAAGTCGCAATATTACCCATTTCCCACAAATAAAAAATGGATAAATGAAAATAAAATAATCTACAAACAAGAAGAAAATTAGTTGAAACTTTAATCAGCATCTCTGTGCTAACATTGCCAACCAACCACAATCAACCACAATCAACCACAACAGCAGCAGCCACCCCGATTTTCAAAAAAGATTTACGACAAGGTCGCTTTCAATTAACGGTCAGTTAAAACAAACAGATGTGAGTTCTTGAGGCAGACTTCGACTATTTCAGTTTCTCCACCATGTACCAAGCCAATGAAGTAGCCCAAACACGATTCGTGACCGCCAACGACGGGCACCCCGGCAAGTTTCCACCGGGAATAATTTGGCTGGACTCCTGGTGAGATCCCGTAACACCTTTCGCCAAAGGTCCCGTTCATGCTCGCGATCTCCCATATCTTGGGCCCAATTCTCCGGCATCTGTTGCCAGAACCCTGCATTTTGGTGACTACTCCCGCAAATACGCGCGGCCATGTGCACACACCAGTTGTAAAGTTATTTGTCCATGAGCTGTATTCCCCATTTTCCCCACTAACCTGACATTTGTTCTCACCACCTGACCCACTCAGTTTTGTTTTATTGACCTAATGTATCAGTAAACGTCCGCGGCGCAAGTAGCCGTTCTCGCCATGGCCTACTGGCGTGACGGCTCACGTTTCACACTGCTGGTCTCGTTAAGAACCTATCGTCGTGAACTATTGGGGTTTGCCTTTTGTAGTTATTCATTCATTTCTCTAATAGTAACGTAGAAATGTTTGGATCCGATCTTGTTTTATATTTGGGGATCCGTTCTTGGGCTACGCGTAATTCAACGATCAGACGTGGATTTAAAGGGAATGTGAATCAAGGAAACGACCGGCAAATAAGTAATGATCGCAGATGCAGCTGGCTAGTCCAACGTTTGCTTGTTTTATGTAAACAGTAACTCCACCGGGCTTTCATTCTTAGTCGACACCGGCGTAGAGTTTAGCGTTGTACCTACGGGCAACGGCAAACGAAATCTCAAAACTGTGGAACACATTCTTCAGATGGTCAACGAGTCCGAAATCTAGACCCACGGCCAACACCTCTTGACCGTCGATTTCGTACTGCACCTAAGGTTCCCTCTGAAATTTATCGTTGTCAACGTGCAACACACAATTGCTGGGATTGATTTTCTTATGAGGCGCTGTCTGACTGTTAATCTCAGATGCTGACAACTTTCAAACACCACCACGACTTCATGCGTTTAAGATGTATCTAGTAGCACGAACAGCTTTTTCGGAGACCAATCAATAGACGACCATGTTGAAGCAACTTTCTGGAATTCAGGAACATACACCGAATACCATGTTGCTGAAGCATGTAGTTGCTCGTTAACTTATCACTTAGGAACTGCCGAATTTGCGCGTTCACGCCAATTGTCTCCCAAGAAGCTGAATGTTGCCGGGGCGGAACTCTTTTAGGTGCCGTTTCTAGGCGTCATTCGTCTCTCGAACAATCCGCGGTCATCAACTTTGCACATGGTCTCCAGGACGACTTTGGAAGATTGATGACCATGTATTGACTACCGAGTGGTGGAAAACGCCACCGTGCCTGATCACTGGTCATTCCACACATTCACGACTTTCTGTTGATCATTCATGGAAAAGAGATCTGCTGTAAAGTAGATTTGAATGTGGAATATCATCAAACTCTTATTGCTCTAAGCGACATCGCCAAAAGGCGATCACAACAGATTTTGGTCTATTCAAATTCTCCATATGCTAGTTGGTTTCGTAAATGCTGCCTGGACATTCATTGACCAAGTTCCGTGCAGATTGGAATGTGTGTTCATCTACGTCGGCAACATTTATAAACAGCCGAGCGAGTAAACTTTTATGGCTTCGCCGGCAGCACAGTCAAGTACGTACTGGGTGCTTGTTGTATCAGCATTACCAGTCGTCGCATCGACAACTACAGCATCAGGCCGTTACCGTAGAAAACTTACACGAGCATGGCTAACCCACTGTCCCAGTTTGCTGAAGACCTCCGTCGACTTTGAGGAAAGCCAGTTAGTACTACCGCTTCATCTCTAGCTGTTCTGACATGTTCGAGCCATTGACCGTTCCGCTGCGGAACACCCCCAAAAGGTAGATGTTCACCTCAGTAGCTTTCGTCGCTTTCACTTCCGTCGAACAGATGCTGGTTTACGCCATTTTTTTCGGGCACCAAACCACTGACTACCCTGCAGAGTTTGTTTTGAAATCCGACGCATCTCAGTCTGCCGTCGGTGTTTTACTGTAATACATCACTGGCAAGCAAGTTTGATCGCGGCTCTTTTCTTCCGGATGCTATAGCCTGTTCAGACGGGACACAATGCTCTCAGCAAAGTTCTGTTTACTACGAACCTTGGTGCCAGACGCTTTGGAAGTTTCAGAGGGCGTCAGTTTACCGTCTTTGTTGAGTAACAGCCACTAATACACGTTTTTAGCACTTATCCGGACAGGCACTTCCAGAGAAAAACTCGCCACTTAGACGTTCCCTCCCAGTTCACAACGGACACCGATTACGTCGGTGATCAAGGCAACCGGGTCGCATCTCTCAGCGATTCAAGAACCATGGCTGTGGCCCAGCGGAAATATGTGAAATTTAACCAGGTACTTTCTCACCTGTTCCTGAAGTTCATCCCCTCACCACTGTTGTGTTATCACTCCAAGCGTCATTATGGTATACAAATTGGCAACCTGACACTTTGCCCCTTGTAATAACCGGTGGAATATCTTCAGTAATTTCTATTCTATCTCCCACCCCATGGTCCCATCCACCGTCGAACTAATCGTTGGCCATTTCGCCCGGCCAAATGTGTACATAGATCTACTTGAACAGGCTAACCACCATCTGCTGTAAAACGGAGGCCAGGTACACCACCAAATCCCTATCTCGCCTGGCACTTTCGGCGTACCGGACACCCGCTTTAAAAATTTGTATGTGGATATAGTGGATCCACCTCTACTTTCCAACGACTTTACCCAATTTTTGGCTCACTCTGATCGTTTCACACGCTGGCCTTAGGCAACGCCAATACCTGACATCTCAGTCGCAAACATCATACAGGCGTTCGTTGAAACCCGTGCATCCTTGTTCGACTTGCCTGCCTCCATCACTACTGGTCGTAGTTCTGTGTTAACATCCACGCTGTTTCTTGATCCGCAACACTCACTCGGCTGTGAACACTTACAAACAACCGCCATAGCTGACCGTTTCCGCCGTCAAATTAAAGCCGCCATTCTTCCTATGACGCCCGATTCAAAATGGCTGGGAAATTTGCCCCTCGCTTTGCCTGACCTCCGTAACACGATTAAGCAGCACTTCAGCTGCAATCCAACCCAGTTTGTCTATGCCAGTGGGTTATGTCATCTACATGAAACGTTTACAGATTCTAGAACTGTCGATCAGATGAATCCCGTTACATATGACAGATGTTTGAAACTGCGTGTCTATTCTTGCCAGAATCTATGAAATTTGTGGTAGGATTACTCCAACTGAAACTGGGAGCTGGAAGGCAAAATGACGCTTGGGAGATCCAACCACCGAACCTCCATATTCCGCGCAGCGACGTTACCGCCCGGCTACTTGTCAGCTGCTAACGGTGTGCGCAATGCCAATCTTAACTGGTCCCCATACATATACCCCATCGGTCAGACAATCGTACTGTAGGTCCTACTTATATATTCCCATGTACTGATTACTTCAAATGCTGGTCGAACATTTCTTGCATTATTACACGTAGCCAACACTGCATCGACACTGCTAACTCTCATTTGCGCTCGTCTTTGTTTTGTTTTGTACTGCCGCATTGGACGGTTTACGCTACCGTGTTATTGGTTGATATTTGCTGACGACTAAATTCCGTGCACAGAGTTCACTTGGTTGTGAGATGCGTTATTTGCCAATCGTTGCTCATTTATGTACAGAACCGGTCTTATCCGAGTAAACCTTCAAAAGTCCGTCTTGTTCTGCTCTGAATCAAGATGTTTACAGCTGCTCTGATAGACTGCGTATAGCGGTGACCCACGACAAATTCTATACTACACATGCACAAGCTGAAGCCAACTTTGACGAGGATAACCCCGAAGCAGACAAAAATACACGAATACCTGCGTACATGCTTCTATGTGTGCACCAGATTCGACACACAAAAACCCCTTCGGCCACCCTACTATGGTCTGTTAAAATTATGCGAAAACGGTGGCAATGATTTCACCGCTTAACGTAGTGGTACTGGCGATACGTTAAGCGCCGACCGTGTAAAAGTGGCCTACATGCGACCTATCGACCTATCTCCTCATCCAGTTTTGCGTCTATTTTTGTTCCAGCTACGCCTGCCAAACGAATGCGTTCCACGACCTCCACAAGCAATTACACCATACCCTACACCCACCTCCAACACACACACACACACATTGAGGGTGACCGCGCAAACTTCCCGTCCGTTATGCGGATTACACAAAATATCTTCTTCGGACGTCTTGTACTCTAACAAGCACTCTGAATATTCAAGTCTCTAGCGTTTGTACCGCATTTCTGTCTTAACACTTTCACTGTTTTTCACTTCTCACTTTTGCCAGTTTATATTCACGCCCCGTTTTCCAACCATGTGAATCGTAGATACATTCTTCTTAGTGGTCGCGACTCATGCCTCACCTCTCCACTCGATGTAGTTTGCGTGCTGATTTTTGGAAAGTTAAAGGCTAACGGCATCAGCTGTCCATTCGCGCCTATTCCTGACATACCTGGTTCAAGTTTAACCTTCGCTATGGGCTCAAACTCGCTGCCTCAATGAAATCACCCTTGACGACTCCCAAATTCCGAACTTCCCGCAAAACGGGAGTTGTCGCAGTAATGTCACCGTAACGTTAGTGTAATCTTTTGAATGAGAATCCACTACAAACCATTAACCTTAGAGTTAGTGCGTTGGAGCAAGAATCACAGTTTCACTTCTGGTTGTATAATGATTCAGTATCATAACGGTATATATTCCTCAACGCTTCTGTAAGAAACAAGCTCAAATGAGCGTGATCAATGTACACATTTTAACGCGTGTGCAGAATATCAGCAATGTGTGTAAAGCAACAATACAGACAAAATAAGAGAGAAAAATTTCATAGTATGAAGATGCATTTTGGACACACGCTTCGAACATGATAGTTCTCAGAATCTTAGATGTTCGACTTATTTAACTACTGAATATTTACATCGATTCTCACTTCAAATGGTATACACTAGCCAAATGGTCAAAGTCAGGCCAGGAAAAGGTTATGTGAGGAAGGGGAAAATGAACAGTCGAAGAATTTCAGCATTATTTCGAAGGATGTGAAAGCGACGAAAGCTACTGAGGTGAACATCTACCTTTTGGGGGTGTTCCGCAGCGGAACGGTCAATGGCTCGAACATGTCAGAACAGCTAGAGATGAAGCGGTAGTACTAACTGGCTTTCCTCAAAGTCGACGGAGGTCTTCAGCAAACTGGGACAGTGGGTTAGCCATGCTCGTGTAAGTTTTCTACGGTAACGGCCTGATGCTGTAGTTGTCGATGCGACGACTGGTAATGCTGATACAACAAGCACCCAGTACGTACTTGACTGTGCTGCCGGCGAAGCCATAAAAGTTTACTCGCTCGGCTGTTTATAAATGTTGCCGACGTAGATGAACACACATTCCAATCTGCACGGAACTTGGTCAATGAATGTCCAGGCAGCATTTACGAAACCAACTAGCATATGGAGAATTTGAATAGACCAAAATCTGTTGTGATCGCCTTTTGGCGATGTCGCTTAGAGCAATAAGAGTTTGATGATATTCCACATTCAAATCTACTTTACAGCAGATCTCTTTTCCATGAATGATCAACAGAAAGTCGTGAATGTGTGGAATGACCAGTGATCAGGCACGGTGGCGTTTTCCACCACTCGGTAGTCAATACATGGTCATCAATCTTCCAAAGTCGTCCTGGAGACCATGTGCAAAGTTGATGACCGCGGATTGTTCGAGAGACGAATGACGCCTAGAAACGGCACCTAAAAGAGTTCCGCCCCGGCAACATTCAGCTTCTTGGGAGACAATTGGCGTGAACGCGCAAATTCGGCAGTTCCTAAGTGATAAGTTAACGAGCAACTACATGCTTCAGCAACATGGTATTCGGTGTATGTTCCTGAATTCCAGAAAGTTGCTTCAACATGGTCGTCTATTGATTGGTCTCCGAAAAAGCTGTTCGTGCTACTAGATACATCTTAAACGCATGAAGTCGTGGTGGTGTTTGAAAGTTGTCAGCATCTGAGATTAACAGTCAGACAGCGCCTCATAAGAAAATCAATCCCAGCAATTGTGTGTTGCACGTTGACAACGATAAATTTCAGAGGGAACCTTAGGTGCAGTACGAAATCGACGGTCAAGAGGTGTTGGCCGTGGGTCTAGATTTCGGACTCGTTGACCATCTGAAGAATGTGTTCCACAGTTTTGAGATTTCGTTTGCCGTTGCCCGTAGGTACAACGCTAAACTCTACGCCGGTGTCGACTAAGAATGAAAGCCCGGTGGAGTTACTGTTTACATAAAACAAGCAAACGTTGGACTAGCCAGCTGCATCTGCGATCATTACTTATTTGCCGGTCGTTTCCTTGATTCACATTCCCTTTAAATCCACGTCTGATCGTTGAATTACGCGTAGCCCAAGAACGGATCCATAAATATAAAACAAGATCGGATCCAAACATTTCTACGTTACTATTAGAGAAATGAATGAATAACTACAAAAGGCAAACCCCAATAGTTCACGACGATAGGTTCTTAACGAGACCAGCAGTGTGAAACGTGAGCCGTCACGCCAGTAGGCCATGGCGAGAACGGCTACTTGCGCCGCGGACGTTTACTGATACATTAGGTCAATAAAACAAAACTGAGTGGGTCAGGTGGTGAGAACAAATGTCAGGTTAGTGGGGAAAATGGGGAATACAGCTCATGGACAAATAACTTTACAACTGGTGTGTGCACATGGCCGCGCGTATTTGCGGGAGTAGTCACCAAAATGCAGGGTTCTGGCAACAGATGCCGGAGAATTGGGCCCAAGATATGGGAGATCGCGAGCATGAACGGGACCTTTGGCGAAAGGTGTTACGGGATCTCACCAGGAGTCCAGCCAAATTATTCCCGGTGGAAACTTGCCGGGGTGCCCGTCGTTGGCGGTCACGAATCCTGTTTGGGCGTGAATTAGAGCGGTGAAAAGGGTAACAAACATGATTGAAGATACGTTTAAAGAAACACTCGTGAACCTTGATAACCGTCTCCGCTGACTTTCTTCGTGTGGTGTCGGGGTCCTGCACTGATAAAATGACAGCGATCGTGAGCGGGAGACATTTGAGCCACAGCTGACTGAGAGTGGGGTAACTTACGCTGGTACCGCCGACGGAAGGCCTCAAACGGGAAGCAGTTGAGAGAGAGTATGGTCACGCAGCTCAGCGCTGGAAAGTGGCTGTTAGAGCTTGGCTTCACCTGACGCGGTGGTACGCTTCTAGACTGCCGTTTTGAGTTTATCGCTTGAGGCTTGTCCGAAGCGAATCCCGCGCGCAACTATGCAGCCACGTAAGAAAACATAATGATATGTGAAGTAATTTTACGAGACCGGGAGAATGCTTCCATTTGAGTTAACCAAACTCGAAACTTGGAAATACCGAATGTATGCAAGTGACGATTGATAACGCTCTCGGGGAACAAACCAGTGCCGATATATGAAATGGTTACAAAATACCGTGAGTTAATATCAATGATAGTATATTTCTTAACGCATCTATGAGAAACACGCTCAGATGAGCGTGATCAGTATACACATTGTAACGTGGAACGCATACCGTACACATAATTGTTAATTGTACAATCCAACAATCATGAAAGTAAGGTAAAAAAACAGACATGATAAAAGAGGAAAATTTTAGCTTATAAAGAAGCACCTGGCTAACTTGCTTCTAAAAAGATAGTTCTCAAAATTCTCCACGTTCGATAAAAAATGCTGAGTAGTTACACTAATTCTCGCTTCACAAGGTTAACATTGACCTAATCGTCAAGCCCATGCCAGAAATAGGACTTTTCAGGGTGGAGAAAATGAACAGTCGAAGAACTTCCCCATTATTTGATGTAGACGGTTCCAGAAATATATGTAGAAACTTTTGTAAACCTGAGGGAAGATGAGAGGGCCCAAATGTTTGCGGAGAAATGAACCATCTTCTGGACGGAACTTCAAAGACCTCGCTAATTGTCCAACCGGTACAGGATTTTGATTGTCCGGACGTTATGGAATGTTTTTACGCGTTAGAATTAATCGTGGAATCAGGAAGGAAAAGCAAATTTAGGGGAATAACGGACTATGATATTTTCTGACCAAACCTTTCATATAAAGTTTATAAATTTGTGTCAGTTAATAAAATACATATCTCTGGCAAACAGTTGTTATTGCATAACGCGAAAAGAGATCGATTCACAGCTTTTCCTAGTATTTGACTACAGCTGAATTCCGATGTCGATTTAGCATGCGCGGCCGATATAATAATAATATTAGTAATAATATATATTTCTCAACGCATTTGTGAGAAACACGCTCGGATGTGTGCGATCAGGACAGATAATTACATGCGGTATAAAGCAACAAATGGATATATAACAAGACAAACATGAAATCTGTTGACAAAGGAAGACGTAATCAGATGGAAATAGTCAAAGTTTACAACGTTTGATTCACACATAATGAAAGCAGGTAGTTCGTCTGTTCCACGGATTCAGTCCAAAAAATGAGATGTTACAATAATTTGCCTTTTACAAGGTTAGATAAAGACGACGTTTCTAATATTTTAAGGTCACGTGGTGAAATGCGTGCAACTTCATCTTTGAAGGATTTCGCCGTTATTTGATGTAATTTCATTTGGAAAAATGCTAAAATAGTTCAGTTTTAGCGAACGAGGACGGGAAGTTTCGAAATCGGGCGAAGAATTGAGCGGATTCCAGCACAGGACCTCGATGATTGGTCGAAAACGTCAAAAAGTTGAAAATTTCACTAATCGCTCGGCCAATATAAGGTTTTGAGCGCCCATTCATCGCGAAAACTTTTCTTGCCTTACGGATGCTCGTGGAATAGATGTTTAGTAACACGGGGAGATTGTCAGGTGATCTATTAGGATAGGAAGAGGCACAGAGTTATAAGTAATCATATGAGGCAAACGGATTAAGTCATATATATATTTTCCAAACAGTTTTAACGTGCACAGCTATTGCACAGTGGTTGATAACTATACACAACTGGTAATCATTAAGTATGGAGTAAGAGTGTACCAGGATGGTTTGATTACTTATAACAGGAGCGTGTATCATGCTACCATGTGTTAGCTACAGTTTTGTTGTTCAGCTGCAAGTTTTGGACATAATTATGTACATGATTTGTCCTGCTGCAGTTTTAATAAGCCTCGAAATTGAGAAATTCCTCGAATGGCGAAGTTGACAGCATTGATCAGTTCGAAGTGTATGTGGCGTTGTAACATGTGACATAGGTTTCCCCTCAGATGTTATCGGATTAGGTCAGATGTTTAAATGTTATTAGGTCAGTTTCCAAAGATATCGTCCTCAGGCGGGCAGATTTTGAAAATGGAAATGACGTCCGGTAATGTGAGAAAGATTTTTAACTTCGTCTGAATTTATGTATATTCTTATTGGCTTTTATTGCATGTGGGAATTTGTTCCAAATGTAGGGATACTTCACTTGGGAAAAAGTTGAACGCAGTTGCTTACGGAAGTTAAAAGCCGTCAAAGTAAATTCTTTGTTCCAAAGGTTGTATTTTGAGCTGTGTTGCAGGGAAACCGCGGAGTTGGCAGTGAATTTACTGCCGTAAACTAGATTATACATGAGTGCAAAGTTCAGCGTGAGACGCCGTAGCCAAGGAGGATCCAGTTCAAGTATCTTGCAACGTTCTCTGTAGCTCAGAGAAGACGGATAACCGACTAAACCTTTCGTGAATGTATGTTAGAGACTTTCCGGAGCATGTCTATCAGACTTGTGCAGGTGACTATACATGAACGTGCATTACTCAAGTTAGGGTTATACGCACAGTTTATAAAGATGAAGTCGAGCTGCAGAAAGGAAGAGTGAGTGATTAATGTACCCAATCGTTCGTTTAGTTTTAGCTACTGGGAAAAGTGTGTTCTGCAAAATTGGACGCGTGTGAGCAGCGTATACCCAGACCGCGGCCCGAGTTGACGGTTGAAATACCGTGAGCATCCAGCTTTATAAAGTCCTCTGGCATATGACAACCGTGTGCAACGATGGTGGAGTTACTGGTTGAAAATTCTATCAGCCAAGTTTGACACCAAGACTCTAATGACATGAAGTCCTCCGGTATATTTCCAAAACAAGAATTGAGATCGCCAGGGGAAAGGTGTAGACAAGTTTGATGTCGTAAGCGAATAGGAATAGTTTGCCATGCTTTATAACTTCACATATATAGTTTATGTACATAAGAAAGACTAACGGTCCCAGGAGGCTTCCTTGTACTACTCCACTGGTGACTGGTCTGGGCGTTGAGTTGTTTTCTTGTATTTTCACTGTTTGTGTGCGGTCTACAAGGCATGAAACAAACCAGATCAGCAACGAATCACATATACCGAGAGATGCCATTTGGATTAGAAGACGCTTATGAGGCAAACGTTCGAAAGCCTTTTGCATATCCGAAAGTATAATAATAATTGCATTCCCTGAATCAGCAGATTTTGTAACATGATTAGAGAAATTCGGCTGGCACGTCATGCACGAACGTTTACTGAGGAACCCATGCTGGGAGTGGTTTATAAGATTTTGTGATAATAAGAATCCAACCATGCGACATTTTATTATCCTCTCCAACACTCTAGAACAAATTGAAGTGTGGTTGATGAGACGATACTTGTTGATGTTTTGTCGCCAGCCACCTATATTGTGGAGTTGGATTATAGAATTTTCCTATTAGAGAGGGAACGAACTTAATGTTAGAGAGAGTGCATGAATATTAAGCAAAAGAGGAAGAACGTCATCCCCTCCGTGTTTGAGAGCGACATGGTGAATACCCTCTGAACCAGAAAGATGAGAAAGTTTGTTAGTAGACAACTGAGAGCGTATTTTTACTGCATCAACAAAAAATGGCTTAGAAACGTATTTGTTCTTACAGGGAGAGGTGGAGGCAGTATATTTCCTTCAGTGCTGAAGGAAGCAACAAAACATGAATTGCAGACCACACAGATTGTAACAGGATCACCCACGGTGGTTTTGTTCTGTGGTGTTACTGCTGAGATAATAGGGCCTCTTGTACAGTTCCTGCATTTAGTAACTGCATCGACTCAAAGCTCGTGTATTTTCTGTTGAGCGCACGTTTTCCCTCATTTAGGTGGAGCACTTTGGTCCTATATTCTATGATGTCAAACATTTTATGCATTTGTATAAAATGGTAAAAATCATGTTTTTCGGTGGCGTGATTTGAGACGTTGGGGCTGGCATTACTCCTTCGGAGTGAGAATCCTTCCTTTACCACACAGACTTCCGGGGCTAAGATGCTTATGCAAAATCTGAAGTGTTCATCAAATACCCCGGTTGCGGCATTACGGTCAGACATCAGGAAGAATGTGTTCCACCCCAAGGATCTCAACAAAGTGGTGTACATGCTCCAGTCGATTAATTTTATTTGGCGGTAACATATGATGTTCGACATTTTTGCAGTTTGTAGGTCAGACAAGAAGTTGACGATGTTGTGTTCATTTCCTGCTATCTGTTCCAGGATGGACACTGTAGCAGAGGAGATACCTGTTGTAAAATTGAGATCTAAATTGTGGTCTAGTCTGGTAGGTTCTAAAACGTGCTGGCGTTACCCATTTATTTAAACGCTTGCGAGAAACTCTGCTTGGTTTGCGATGGCTGTGGGAGGGTTCCGGGAGATATTGAGCATATTGAAATCTCCACCAATTATTTTGTACTGTGAAGCTAAAGTTGGTACATAAATCAGTCCATCAATAAGGTTGGTCATGTCACCAGGAATGGCGTTTGGTGGTCTGTAGACGCATTCTAATGATAGTTCACAGGATTCAGTAGACACCGACAGCCACAGTGAGTCGTTAATCATATCATGGCATGGCTCATCATGTATGGTTGTGGAATATTGCTCCCTTGGGTAAATTAGGCATCCACTGCTACGCCCTGCCCCGCGATTTTTACGGAACATACGATAACCTAAAACACTTCGTTGTGTGTTTGGAGTCTCGGGGGTACACCAAGCTTCAGTGACCAGAATAATTTAAGGATTATATAAGAAGATGAAGGATCTAAAAACATGCATCTTATTGACTGGTGGACATGCAGTCAATAGCAATAAACTCAGTGCACTATCCTTATTCGACATCATTTTTAAACCTTTAAAAATGTCCAAAACAGAAGGGTCTTTGTGATTAAAAGACTTTGGTGACGTCGTTTTGTCCAACGCGGTTATAGTGAGCGCATCGATGACTAATGGAATGTCGCCTGCGTCTGACTCCATGACAGAAACTGTTCGAAATATGACAGTAATATATGATTCGGTATTTTGGTTGTCAGAAGTCTACTGGGCATCGGAGGTTTTAACTATATGTTACCCGTTAAAAATGGGTATATGAGGAACAAATTTGTCATACCCACATGGATGATCGCGGGTTGTACTTAACTGAGCATTCATTTTGTACGGGTTATTCCTATTAAAATGTGTGTTCAGCGTAAGGCATGCAACTCTGGTGGCAATATTGGTGTTCTGATTGAGCCTGGCATTACAAGCTATTGCACATAAGAGATTACTGTTGTTAGGCAGGGGCCTAAAATTAGGGACTGATGACTAATGCATCCTTTTACAGTGGGTGTAGAGTTGAGTCTGCGCGCTTATTTTTCCCTCTATGATACCAAGAAGGTAAACACGAGCGACTCGTAGGATAGTGAATTATGGAGGGTATGTTAAAACCGGTATTCCAGTGGTGGCCAGTCGTTGATTTCTTCAGGGATGTGTTTTAATTTAGAATACTGGCGTGTGCATGACTGGTAGGTGGGCTGGGTCTTTGTCTTATTTAGCTACCGCATAGACAGGTTGAAGTTTAGACGTTCCATGTGGTTCAATATGGACACAGTTATTTACTTGCTGCTGGTTGCTGGTTGACTCCTCAACAGGGGCCGCCTTTACGTTAGGCGGGTTATTGGAAGCGCCAAGATCCACTGCTAGACTAATCAAGTCCGCGCGTATGATGTCTTCTGTTATGTCGTTGGTGTTTTCAGTAGGATCGTTGACACCCTGAGGTATGATGCAACACGACGAAGCTACACACTCAGCTGGACCCGATTCCTTCTCCTTGGACACCATCGTAACTTGTTTGTATGCGTCCAGGACGACAGGCCTGGAGACGACAATGCACGACAATGCGCAATAAGCGATTTTGGTAGTCCATTTCAAGTGGCGTTCTATTCTGCATAATTCTCATCAGCTGAAGGAAGGTTTTGGACTTGATGAAGTTTACATTCCGTAGAATTATCTGTTTAAGAGCAACTTCCAGAAATTGATACAATACGATAAAATGTCTGCTTGATTCCAATGCAACTACCAAACCGACATTTGTATCCTACTCCTCGAACAAATTCCTTGATTGACATACCTTTTTTTCCCTAGTGAAATCCTTAAATTTGAATGCATTCCTCTTTACATCAAGCCAAAAAACAGTCACCGAGGAATTTATCAAACCTTTCATTTTATGTATCGACGTTCTGGCTCCGATGAAGTAAAAGGTTGCCAATTCATATGTACAAGGTAGAACTCTCACAGCAAAAGAGACCGGCAAGCCAAAAATACTTAAATCGATGCATGGAGGAACACTAGACTTCTCCACAGAAATGCAGACAAACAATGTGTTTTAATGTTTAGAGTATAGAACGCAACTTCGTCATGTAAACGACGAATAGCTCGCATTCGATAGTGAGCGAGAAGGCATGAAACTGATGCAACTGCTGAGACGGAGAAATCACATGAATGACCCTGCTATGGAAGTTATTACTCTCAAAGACAACACCCCTGTCGATGATTTCGCCGACATATGTGAGGCCCTCAAGTCACATTTTGCTGCTTCGTTTAGCATAGAAAACACCGTACAACCTGTTAAAACCCCGTCGAGTACGAACAAAATTCTGAGTATTTTCTTCACTGATGTTAGATATACCCGATCACAGTTAGCTGCTGTAAAACCCGCAATCCGTCTTGAAGTTGACGATATCCCGCCAGTCGCTATTACGCAAAGAGGTAAGGATAAGCCCATCCTTTTACTTAATTTGTTCGCGCCACAAATTATTCCAACACCTTCCTCCCAGTGAAAAAATATTGTGCCTTGCCACAAAAGTGGCCCGAGACAAGATGCTAATAACTCTCGTCTCACATCCACACATCAATCCGCTCAAGAATATTCGAAAGAATATTAAAAGTGCCCATTTGCGAGCTCTTAAGGTAGCAAAACCTTGAAAAACGTTCGCAGCACATTTCACTTAATAAGCGCACTTGCATGGCTTATCACTTAGAATTCTTACACCATATATCGATGGCCACCGACACAGAAAATCCAATGAGTATCATACCCCGAGGCATGCTAAAGGCTTTTGATCATGTGCCCCATAAGCGCCTCTTGTTCAAGAAAACACCTTCTGGCTCAATAGTTCCTGTTTTGTCCGATCGAGTACAAACGGGCCATGCAGTTAGCCCATCAGATTGCTCTGACCTTCAAGTGACCGATGATACTAGAGAGTGGCGGCCGCCCGTGCTGTGTGGACTGAGAGTTTTCCGAAACGTTTCGTGCATCGGGTGTCTTAATAAGGCTTGCTTACTACTGGCATTTTCCGTCGTTCTTGAATATAACAATTGGCGTCGCTCGATCAAACCTGCATTATGTCAAATTTACTACAAGCCCCGGATTTCTTTTGGGCCGATCTTACCGTGCAACCTTCAGTTGAAAAATGGATGTCATGGAAATCCTCATTCATCGGTTATGTGGATATATTGACAGTTTTCAACTGTGAGACCAAACTGATTGATGATCGCAAGTTGAGTTTACTGAAATTGATACTGGGAACGAAGTTAGACAGTTGTTCGATGCCCTAAAACTGCAGTCGAAACTTACGTTTTCGGATACGCTAGCTGATTTTGATGAACATTGGAAATTGCGGGTGAATACTTATACTTCACGGTCCAAATCCTCGTCGTTACGTCAAGCGGCAGGAGATTTAAACGAAGTTATTTCTAGATTGCTTTGTTTAGCCCGTCAATGTAAGTACGGTACGGTGCCGCAGAAAAAAATTGGGAAAGTTCTTCTGACACAACAGCTGGTTTCTGGCGTCCGTGACTTAAAGATTCGAACAACACTATTGGCAGAGAAGTTATTGAAACTTACCTGGGAAAGGGTTTGCGATCTGGCAAGGGCCACGGTCCAGGTCAATGATCAAAATAAATTTATTTCTGCTTTATCCCAATCTGCAGCGATTTCTTGTGTGAAAGAAACTAGGGGTTCCTGTTTTAATTATTCAAGACATACGACGTGCTACCGGTGCGGAAGTCCAAAACACAGGGCTACTTACAACAAATGCCCCAAAATCAACGCTACACTTAGAATATGCAACAAGCCTGGTCACTTTGCGGGAGCTTGTCGCACCAAATCAGTTGTTGCCGTTACGGAGAAGTTGAAACTTCTCGAGCTCGAGAAATGTTCGGGAACTGAACGTATTTTTTCCGCCCATGAGAGCAAACCGTAACCTTCATCGAAAACCTGTCTTTTCCCCAATCACTGTCGAACGTACTATGTTCTTTGGAGTTGGTGATAGAACACTTTCGTTGTGCATGGGAAAAAACAATTACAATTGCACCCCTGGATTTTATAAAAAGTGCCTAGTGACTTTACCAATATCACCTTCTTCGTACACGTTCGGAAGTTATTCCAGCAACCCAGAACCGATAAAAAGATTTGTTACGTTGTCTGTGTTTCTCAACAATACGTCCGAAAGCGAAGTAGCGGTTTACGTTTCCTTTACGAATACCAAACCGCTTTTAGGAAGAAACGCAATGGTCAGTCCCAGAATTAGTTCTTCCATTTACAAAGCGATTAAAGCATACATTAACGTTTCTTATTTGAAATTGATGTATCTCAAACTCTTTCTTGATGGAGTCGGAAGAATTCCAGTTGGTGTGCTCCAGGTACGCTGGAAACCCAACGATTTACCATTGGAAGTCGCTCAGTCTCCTCCTGTACCATTAGCCAAGCGTGAGTTGATTTCGGATCCCCTGAATAAGGTGCTTCAAAATAGTTTGAGTAAGAAAATTCAGTGAACAGAGTGGGTTCATCTACTCGTAGCGGTTCCCAAGAAGGACCGAACAGTACGCGTTTGTGCATATTACTTGCCTTGAACAGACACATTATTGTAGAAAAATTTCTCTTGCCTACGGCGGACGAACTGATTGTTAAAATATCGGGTGCAGAGTTCTTTTCTAAATTGGGTACCAGCCAAAGGTACCACTACATGCTACTTCTATCAGAATCACGACACTTTACGGCATTTTTAACAAAAGATGACTTATGTCAGTACGAAGTTCTTCTCCTGGGATTGAGTGGCGCCCTTGCCGCATGGCAAAAGTTCATGACACTTACATTTTCCGATCTCACTGGATGTGTGATATACATGGATGATATTTGTGTTTTCGGTAAATCCGCAGGTAAACATGATGCGAACTTACACGCCACTCTCAGTCATCTAAATAAATTGGATCTTTGGTTGAACCTGATAGTGTCAATTTGCTGTACAAGAAATCGAGTTTCCAAGTCATACCATATCGAAAGCAAGTGTGAAGCCATGCATAAAAATGCATTTGCAATTCTAAACTGTCCGAAACCACGAACAAGTGACAAGGTGAGACGATTATCAGGTCTCCAAACTTATCAACTTCAACATTTGCGTAATTTTGCCACGATCTCGGAATCACTGCATGGAGCACTCAGGAAAAATCTTGATTTCGTTTGCGGCAAAGAACAAGAGGCTGCTTACCGGACTATTCGCAATTTAGTTGCTTTGACACCCATCATGACTATATTCGATGAGATCAGTCCTACGTTTGTCTCCACTGATGCATCAAATGTTGGTTTAGGTGCTGTTCTTTCGTAGCTCCAAAATGGAATTGAAAGGGTGGTAACGTACGTCTCACGAGCATTATCATCCACTGAAATGAATTACACCGCTGGAGAGAAAGAAGCCCTAGCATGGGTGTGGGCAGAAGGAAAGTGCCATTTGTTTTTATTTTGTCGTCTATTTGTTTTGCAAACCGATCACGTTTCCCTTACGCCGTTACTCTGTCGGGTAGATGGATGTCAAATCCCATTCGCATTAGCTGATGGTACGCTCGCCTAATCAATTACGACTTGCAAACGCAACATGTTTCCGGTGCCCATAATCAGGCAGCAGATGCGCTATCACGTTTACCTGTTGCCAATCGGGGGAGGCTGAACACATCGATGACGATAGAATGATCTCATGTCTGAACAACAAACGTACAGGAACGATCTCTTTAAAACGTATGCGTGAGCATACCGTGAACAATTAATTACTTACAGAAGTTCAGCAGCATGTGATAAACTGCTGGCCCGATCGCAAGCTTCTGAGCGCAGAACTGGTTACTTATCATACTATGCGAGACTGATTAATCGTTGTTAACAAGTGGGGCCCACTTCGTGATACGCGAATTCTTCGTTGCAAATGTACTTAGAACTGCACACCAAGGACGTCCTGGTATTTTGTAAACCAAGGCACAAATTCGTGAATACTGCTGGTGGTCGCGTATGAATTCGAGCTTGGAAACCGCTGTAAGGGATTGTGAGGCTTGCCGGCATTCTGATAAGAGTTCTAAACCTACCGGTTCCTCTAGACAACCCATCGAATACCCAATGCAACCTCCGGCGATGTTGGCAATAGACATTATGGACCCGTTCAAAAATGTTCCACAAAACAAATAAACTTTTCTTGTGGCTGCTTGCTTTCATACAAAATGGCCGGAGGCTCATTTATTTGGAGAGACTACAACAACTGTCGTTATTATCTGGCTACGACACTTGTCCACTCGATTCGGTGCACCGGAGGAGATCGTCACTGATTATGAACAGCAGTTTTGCGGATACGACTACAGTCAGTTTTCCAGTCATCATGATATCCGTCATGCGCAAACCGCACCACACAACACTCCGGCTAATGGAGTGGTGGAACGCTGGAATCGGACGCTGAAGGAATAGATATAGTCATTCCGGCTGGGAGGTGAATCTTGGAACTCAGCGTATCTAGCACCACTGGCAGCTAACAAAACCACACCACATACTGCTACAGGTGGGACACCAGCGAAGTTAACGTTTGATAAAGCGACACGAAGGAAACTTACTGCGGTGCGCATACAAAGATCCGTAATGGATAAAAAACTGGAGAGCAGGAGAAGGCAACAAGAGAGCCACATAAAAAACAGGAAATCAATGTACAGTCGGCATTTACGTGTGATTAAAAGTAAACACTATAAAAGTGCGAACGTTTGCTTTTTGCACCAGTGGCAGTGAGGAAAGTAAGAGCTTCAGGAAAATATATACTGGATAGCATTTCAATGGTCATTGCAAGACGGATATGTACAGCGTTAAAGAACAAAAACCTAGGGAAGTACCCACAATCGTTGATCCGGTAGTAAGCGATCAGATACCAAGGACTCAAAGTCTTCTACGAAGATCGAAATGGACAAAATATCGAACGCGGAAATACGGAATGTCAGACGCAGAGGGATGAGGTGGCGTTGTGTATAGTCGAATGCAAGTGAGCCATGCAGTTGGCCAATCAGGTTGCTCTGACCTTCAAGTGGCCAATGACACTAGCGGGTAGCGGCCGCCCGTGCTGTGTGGACTACGAGTTTTCCGAAACGTATCGTTCATCAGTTGTTCTAATAAAGCTTGCTTACTATTGGCATTTTCCGTCGTTCTTGACTACTACAGTTCCATCTCACTAAATGGTCATAATATTGATGCCACCACTTTCGTTCAAGATCTAGGAATACGGCACTCAAACTCCTTCGACTTCTCTGAACAAGCACACGTTTGGACAGAAAAACTGAAAGGACAGTGGCTGCATGAAAAAGATATTCAGTCTACCTATAACATGTGTGCTCGACCTCCACTTAATATTTCGCCCTAATATGCTTCCACTTCTGCAAGTCGGGTAGGCTCATGTTAGAAAATTTGCAACGGTCATTTACCGAATGCTTATTAGGATATTCAACCTCAATCACCTCAACCTCACCTAAACTAATACATTCGAAAGCCGTCACCACCGCTTTTCCCGTTCAATTCCAACACAATCCGTTATATGGAATAAGAAACAAAGGTTCCACTATACCAACCCTGCTAGCTCAGAAAAATACACTCGCTAACTTCTACGTTCTAAAATGTTCCATATTTGGGAAGAATTCCGATTGAAACCAGAGCCAGTGACGCCATTCAGCGCCTCAACATGGCTTTGACAGCTACCTTACATCATCAAACATGATGTTTAGCTTCAAACTGTGTATCTTTTAATGACGTTTTTGTTTGTGGCTCGAAAAACATTTAGCCGTCAAATATATATGGCTGCATATAGTTGAAATACTCCACGATGATGTCACCCCTCTTGGTGATGAGACGTTTACAGCTCAGCGAACATACTAATACCAAGACCAGCAACCCGAATTACGAGAGACACCATCACTGTTAACAATCTAGGTGAATGTTCAGTCATAGGCGCCGTACAGTGTCTGCTCGCATTTGAAGGCTTACAATTCAGTAGGAAATACTCAGTGTTTCTATCATTCACCGTTGTGACCAATCGTGCATGTGAGAAGTTCAAGCCGTCCGGTCTAACCAACGATCAGTTTAAAACCTGCACTTCTGTGGAAGGACTTGGATCAGTATCCCACGCGGATAGCTGTGCACGTGTCTTATCGTAGCTAGAAAAGAACCAGAAAAGTGTTTGAATTCCTCGAGTGCGTTGATAAACGTTCGGGAAGATGCAAACAAAATGACCATGCATGATAGAATTGCAGATGAGTCGTTATTAAAAGTGCAAGAATACGCTGTCTGCAACTGTTTTCACCGTTGGGTAAAGTGGCACTAAGTTCATATCAAGTCTCCTGTAGCAGACACGCACAAAAGCTAGTGAACGGAACAGAACGGCGAGAAAACATGATTGCTAAGTGGATCCTTAGAGGAGTCACATGATCTTTGGTTGTCACAACTTGACCGTCTTTTTCAGCTGGCCGCGGACAAACAAGTTCCAATTCAACGTTGGGTAACGCGAGGCCGCGCAAGTTCGACACACGTCGCGTGCCACCAACTACTCGGATATCCTTTCTTTTTAACAGGCTCGTCGTATGGTGTGACTTGTGTACTTTCATTTAACACTTCCTGCTTACCTTCTTCAGCACCAGTGTAAAAGTAGGAAGGTGAGCAAGGCTTCGGTGCTGTTCAAGCTGTTTTCGTCAGCCTGAATTCTTCTATTTCGAGCTACCGTGCAATAAACTCGTTTGGCAGCATCTTGGAAATTTATCTCTGATTTTACCTCTCAGCTATCAGTGAGACAAATCGCTCCCCGATACTTCCCAGCGATATGCCATCAAGGCCGTTGTTGGGTTATTAACTTGGCCATATGAAACACATTTTACGAAAACGGAGTTTAATTCGAAAAATTTTGGTCAGAATATTGGTGACCTGGTCCGCATTGGCCACTGGAGCGCCTACCAATCCATGCGGGTTAATGCACAATACTACGGGAACAACTGGACGAAGTGGTCAACCGCTGAAGCATAGCCAGCTGGAAGGCAGGCATAAATAGTCCACTGCACTGCCGTAAGGCACGTAATGTTTGCCCAGAACACATGATCCTTATCAACCGTGCCTTCAATCTAAAGGCTAATCGTTGTCCATTTTAATTCAATTAGGCAACGGATCAACCGCTTGAGAACGGAAGTAGGCAGCAGCGGCCTCTGAGTTTTGCATCACCATACGTAAACCGACAGAGCCCAACTGGTCAACGTTGAAAGACGAAAAATTGCTGCAATGGCTGGGCTGAGGCAGAAACGGTGATCAAGACCAACTTTGAAACTGAAAACGGTGATGAAAGCAAACTTTGTGACTTAAAACGGATTTGCAGAGATTACGTGCACAGAGAAACTCCATGGCTTACGGAGGCACAGTGTAAAGAAGCCACATTTACACCCAAGTCGGCTATGGTAAATCGTTAGTTTAAGAGAATTGGACCACAAACCACTTGTTTTGGCCATATTTTAAACAGAGTTGCATGGGTTGTCAGGGGTTTTAATTATTGAGAAGGGGAGAGCCAATTCACCTCCAATCCGACGGAAATTTGGTGAATAAATATTCAGTTCCGGAAGGCATGCAGTACGGAGCATAATTATTATCTCATGCCCGGCCTCTGAGGCACGCCACTGAGCATCCTCTGGGAACAGTTTGTCCTTCTGAAGTCTGGGGATCAAACAGTAGATCCATTTATCGGCTGCAGCTGAATGAGGCTACCATTCAGAAGCTTAAAGAAAGGGCGATCAAACCGCCCGAAAGGCTTCCGAGTGGCGTCAAAGCATCGCTAGCATTTCCCATATTTATATTTATATGGAGGGAGCTGAGCAAAGGAAAAAATGTTCCCAAGTCCTTTCGTAGGCGAACTGACTAAAAGGGGGACATCCATAGAGCGAGTAGTACTTGGCAGTCGTCGAACATTCACAATCTTATACTCGTCCGTGGTGAATGCAGGATTATTCCTCTAAGACTAACTGGAGAAAACATTCAGACTATTTTGTAGTATATAACAGCCACCCCATAAATCCAACAGTCACCAACTTTTAACAATATCCGTAAACAGCTGCAGCGGAGAGGAAATCGATGGAGAGGGTCAGTGGTGAAGACCTCGAACAGAAACGCACCTTGAATAGACAACTTGGACACCCCAATAAAGCTGGTATGGCAACTGCAGCACTCATAGTTGACGCCCGCACGGTAGTATCAGTTGATAATATATAGCCACAGCTACTTAAAATGGTCACCTAGCAACCCATGGTAGTGAAGCTTGTCAGTAATAACCGAGCGGTTTAATTGACCAAACACTCTAGCAAAGCCAAGGTAATCGACATCGTTGCCAGTGTCTTTCTGTGTTAATTTTGTCCGGCAGTCGATGGCCAAAAACTGATCCTTCTTGTAAAGACGGCTGCTGAGAAAGACCACCCTCAAACAACGCGTAGAGAAAGAATGACCACAGAATTCAGAACAACATTTTGATCGGCGGCTTCATTATACTATTTTGCAAGCAATAAAATGTGTAAAACAGTCGGCCGCATACCTCAACTGTAGCGGACAGCATCTACGGTATAAATACGCCGTAAATCATAAAGCGACTGCTCAGAGTTGAATAGACATTACAAAGTGAATGTGGAAAGTTGCCTTATAAGTCCCTTTATTATTGCAGACAGAACACCGAGGGTTCGCCTCCGGTGAGGCACGCCAACTGACAGCAGACAAACTGCACGGTGACATCCAAATGATTAAAACGATATGTACGGATGAGTAAGCGCGGTTACTTTGCAAAATTGAGACTGGGTTACATACAGAGGAGCCAAATGGAGGGTTTAGACATCAGAGAGGTCTGGAAAATTTTTCAAACGGATCTGCCAGCCGCGCGATACACCGCTTGCCAAAACTCTTCAAATATTCGCACCCTGTGAATGACATCTGCACCGGTTAGTTCAAGTATTTTCAGGCTGCTCGTAAGTATTTGAAACAGATGGCGCCTGATTGGAATTCAACACGGGTGACTGCTATGCACCAGGGACACACACTTGAGAAGAAAAGCCGTTCTGTATAACTCCCACCCTGCGCCTTCGATGCGGCCGAAGTGCCCAGTAACCGCCTTAAGAATCGGCGTTCACCGAATCGCCTCGCGGCGGCGGTGGACGAACCGCATGGGGTGCGTATGGAGTAACACGGCTCCTCTTACTGAGCTCCTAACAAGGGTACTCTTTGAGTCCGATTCGAAGTTTGATCGTTTAGCGATGACCGGATGGAACATGCGGGTGGCTGGGTGCAACGGGGCGAGCGGAATTCAGAACTGCAAATGCCTATGACAGCAGAATACCAAAAATTTATTCAGTGTCCAGAAAACAAAGGTTGAACTGAATATCAAAGCTTTCTAATAACCGATGCAACCGTTTTTCATACTTCGACATTATCCCGCTTGGATTTCTGATTCTGGACACCGAGGTAAAGACCTCTCAAGAGATGCTGCTTCGTGTTTTGTTGGTCAATTTGGTGATCCACGCACGTATTTTCGTGTATCGTTTTATCATATTCTCTCATCCATCCCAGCCCTGTGGTATAGTCGGTTAACATTGTGAAGAGTAACACTCCTTTTGGTGCAGTGGCCTCCTAACTCCGCCCATTATCCACTGGGCCCACCGGAACGGGCAAATAATTAAAATAGTCGAAAATTGTATCCTTTATACCTAATTACTAGAGTTGGTGACAGCACTCCAAAGAGTATACCCAGCCGAAGTAAATTTCTTCTTATCCAAATAGCGAAACGATCTTTTTTTCGAAATTCAGAGTTATCAGGTCCAGAAGGTTGAAAAGTTTCGGGAAGTATTGGAGTCAAACTATTCCGATTTGGAACGGGGTGTTACTCAAAAACTTTTCGCAGCATCTTTAAAACTCTGGAAGAGGAAAACGCTGCTATTGAAGTTGAGTGGAACATCATCATCAACAAGAAGACCAGAGCCATTGTAACCGGGTGAAGTATAAAGCTAGTAGAAATTCCGCTTACGAAGCTCAACACCCGGCAAAATATCGCTTTGAAGCAGGCCTTGTGGGCAATTTAAAAGTAGCTCCGAGGCATTTTTATTCGTATGTTAATCCGAAGGAGCCCATAGGCAAGAAGTTGGAAGTATGTTGAAAAAAGTTAAACCAGTCACTTGTGAAAGGGCGAAAGCCATTTTCCTTCGTGAGTTTTCCCGGAGGGTTCACAGAAGAGACGGCGTGAACGAGATCCTGCCAAAACTGGGAAAATTCAAACCTCACAGCAAAACGAACAACATACTGCCCGCTGGGGAGGACATTTGGAAGGTCCTTGGCTCCCTTAAGGCCGCAAAGTTTGCACGTGTCGATGGCACCCATCCGAGTATAGTTAAGCCACTGGCGAGAGTTTTGCAGCGTTCCAAATTGCAGCCCTCCACAACTTCAAAAAAGGAGAAGGAAAATCCCAGACGAATGGTGCATAGCCGCTGTGGTCGATGTTCGTTTGGGAGGCTCGCACGGCAAACCAAACAGTTACAGGCCAATGTGCTCGATAACCACCGTTGGAAAATGTCTAGAAAGGCTAATCAGGAAAAATATTTCAACGTATCCTGTTGAAAACAGTCTCCTTGGCATTGCACAATACTGTTTCTAGAAATGGAAATCTTGTCTATCCAGCAATGTGTATTTGATGGATGAGGTCACCAGACAATTAAACGAGGGCAGCAATGTCAAGGTGCGCCACTCGGACTTCGGCGAAGCCTTCGATTCAGTAAGTCACGGTTGCCTCATCCACAAACTGATATGGTTTAGTATCGCTAACCGAGTGATTGATTTGATAAAAGATTTTTGTGTAGCAGAGTTTTGAACTGAATATTGGAAACGGATTTTCTGGGGTAAGAACAGAGTAACCCGCAGTGGCATCCCTGAAAGGTTTGTTTCGGCTTCCGCCCTGTTCCTGATGTTGGTCAATGATTTAGTGACTCTGTTTAGCAACACGTGTTCGTGTTTGCAGATAACGTTAAGATGGCAGTGTAACGATTCACGTCTGATCGTTGAGTTACGCGTGACCCAAAAACGGATCCCCGAAATGAGAACAAGATTGGATCCAACAATTTCTACGGTACCATTAAAGAAATGCATCAGTAATGACAAAAGGCAAACCTCAGTCGTTTGCGACGATAGTCTCGTTCAGCAAAATCAATGGTTTCTCAACAGGACCAGCAAGGTCAAAGGTGAACCGTCACGCCAGCAGACCAGGACAAAAATGGCCACTCGCGCCGCGGACGTTTAATGACACATTAATTCAATAAAACAAGACGGAGTGGGTGAGGTAGTGGGAACAAGGGTCAAGTTAGTGTGAAAAATAGGGATTGCAAACGATGGGGACGAATTTTCTCAGTTCGTGGATCAATAAATTTACAGGCAGTGTGAACGAACCGAACTGCCTTGACACAAAGTCTCGAGACAGTAGCAAAGTGGACACTGCCAAACGCTAAGTTGTAACTGAGAGCTCTGAACGTCTAGAGATGTAGTGAAGAGAAGCGATCGTATCATACCATACTACTATTCAGTAGTGTGGCCAGAGCATAATTTTTGAAATTGAAGTAGCCGCAGGAAGAATACAAAAATAAACACCATAGTGCATCATCGCATGGAATAGTTCTTGGTACTTAAAGGCATTTAAATGAACTGAACATTGGCGTCCGTGGCAACCGTGGCAGTCTAGGCCCAATATCATACGCAGATGAGTGTTTCTATCTGTCGTCTGGTTCAAACGCATAACCCACGTGTTGCATTCCTGGATGAATAACCCCTGTGTCATCTGCATTCTTGGCTCACAACAGACGTGCCGGACCCTCAGGTTTAGTTTACCGCTGAATGCGTAGAGAGGGCTTGTGAACTGGGAGTGATGATCAAAAACTATTTCAAGCATTCAGCTCAATGCACAGTGGCTGAACAGAGATGGCGTAGTGAGCTGCTTAGGTATACGAGAGTTTGTCTGACTGGCAACCGGAAGTATTCCTACCACTATAAAAGCCATAGTTCGGCCTCACCTGGAGTGCTGCGTGCAAACATGAACGCCCTGATTACGTAGTTATACAGTGCATTGAGAGAGTACAACCTCGCGTAACTAGAACGATAATAGGATTTAAGCGCAAGCCCCATCATGATCGACTAAAGGACCTCGGACTGTAATCAATGGAAAGGAGGACGATGAGTGATAACATAACCAAGGCCTTCAGAATTTTGAAGGGTGCAGGCGGCGTCGAGTCTACTATAGAATCTTTCGCTAATGACTGAAGTTCACGCGAAGTTACGCGTAATCTGTTGATCCAGTAAATACTTTCTTCAATATTTAATGGCTGAGAAGTTAATATATCTTCAAAACGGTGAATGAGAACGCGCCCATAAAAACTGGTTTTAATACGGTACTAATTGGGTAATTTTGCATGAAAAATAAATCCCTCATATCGAATGTGAAAATTCCTCAGAAGTGAGGTAAAAAAATGTACCCGTATAACAAATTTGGCAACTAGACACCACCCAGTAAAGAGGGACGATAAAATGGGATTGAGCTCAATCCAGCAAGTGGTCGTTGGTTGGGTCGGAGCGAAGCAATCGTTTGCGCCTCGGGAAATGATGATAATTATAAGCTACTGAAGAAAAAATATGGAAGAGGAATGTCTTATTTTGACATTTAGAAATTTACAGGGCTCAAACTGAATAGGTGTAAGATGAACGGTAGCAGTAGCTGGTTTAAGAATACGGGTGATCAATGCAGTTCACTTTTATGGACAATAATAAGGCACAGGGCAACCATTCAAAATTAATCACATAAAGCACAACAATCTGAAAAATAATGTGACAGGCCTTAACAAATTCAACAACCACAGACTGGTTTGAGCAAGTTGGTCAGGAAGACATCATAGTCATTGTCTGCGATTGAACAAAACGCAGAGCTCGTTTAGACCTACGAAAAAATTCTTCAGCCAGTTCATAATGAATGCGTGTAACAAACTTCCACATGAAGTAGTTCACAGTGATGCTGTGCTTCTTTTCAAAATGCTGCTTGGTAGAATGCGCCTGGAAATATTACAGATCTCCCTTAGCATAACGGATAAGACGTGGCAGGCAGTGGTAACAGACTGGAGTGTGCCATCATGAGGGCTCTACATTGCCTTGTATTTTCATTGCGCAGAACAAATCCTGAATGGTTATTAGAATATTTCTGACGCGCAGTCAGTGCTATAGATTAAATCTTCTATGATAGAGTGATGAATTAAGCGTACTCACTAGCCGTAGTCTATGTAACACAGACTGCTGTGATCAAACCTTCCAATATAGTGTTTGGAGTTGGTGTACATAGGTTTTCCGGTTCAAGCATGAAGGTCCATCTGATAGCTTAACTCCGTTGTACTATGAGTGTTGGTATCGACGCACTTTCTAAATTGATAACCTATCGACCAGTGAACCCGTGTCCTTGCATAATTCTCTCCCTTCCGATTTCACGTAACAGCGGCGTTTTCATGTGGTTGTGATGTCTGCTCGGCAAAAATTGGAAACTTCCGATCACAGACAAAACTACTGAAGCGTTAAAACAGTCATCGCCCGCAGACCAGGGACGGTGATACCATCAGTGACAACTAGAGTAACATGCGTTTGTTCCTAAACCATTTTCCATACAGGGGTAGTGAGTTGAAATAGTTATTTCTTCATCAACTACATTCCACCTCACTCCTGAGTATCAGGCTGTCTACCAGTGTAACAGTGAGGTCAAACCAACACGACTTCCACAAATGGAAAAATTCAACAACAAAAAAACGCTAATCTGGACATCAAAAGTTAATCCTTGTAGCGAACCCATTCGTTATTGCCAACTATGTTAGAGCTATGAGTGCCATTTGTACTCTTTTTGTTTCTAACTCTTGTGTGTACTTAAACTTTTGTTTGAACGAGCGGATATACCGACAACTACCCCGCGCACTCGAACGTACGACCCCGCTGCGTGCACGCTTGTCGCTGCGCTCCGTTACCGCTTCGTATTTGTATCCGTTTATTCTCGCGTTGCCCACGCAAGTCAACAACATACTTTTTGTCTGCTCGGTGTATTATTATCAACCAGCTGTCTTCGGTTCGCTTGATCCTACATCCCTCAAATACGTGCCGTCGAGAGCACAAAAGCAATGGTACATGGTTGAAATTTGTATGATTGGTCGTTTTTGACTTGTGGCAGAGGTAAAACCAAGCCTACAGGGGTTCGACTACACAAATGTGAGTTGCCGGTGTCTGGCTCCCTTCATCATGCGTACTTTTTGCACATTTATTATCGGTTGACGGACTAATAGTCACCTGCGGCTTAGGGGAATTCTCTCCAGTCGATAGGATGTCCTGCACTGTCATGGGAAGATGCTGGTCAAATTGGTCTGCTGCAGCATTTTTATGGGAATAGGCTATTTTGGTGATTCCGTCTCGGAAAGAACTGAGTTGTAATTGGAAGGTTGGTTGATGCCCCTCTCACGTGATTGAATCACTACCTGTCTCGTCACTCTGTCATGTCTGGAATCCCTAGTACCGGTAGTGTGAAGAAAGCGTATAATAAACATCACATAATAAGGCAATTACTGAAGGCTCCTGATGATCTGTCAATGATCAAGGTTTTGATCACAAATTGCATGAACCTAGTCAAAAATTTCTGGCAATTGCGTAGTTCGCCGGTATGGTAATTCAAGGCCGAATCTAGTTTAAAACGGCTATTTATTTAGGCGCGAAAATATATTTTTCAAATTTTTCATGAAGTATCAAAATGCATATTACGGGACAAATATATAGATTTCTTTGAGTATACTAGTGGTGATGCGATGGAAAAAAACAGGTGTATCTATAAATCGCCCATATTCGCACTTCAGTTGAAAAAACGTGTCGCCAGTTTTTTTCGATAAAAGCATAATGTTAGCTTTTCCAAGCCATTTTACGTTCTGAAACTGCTTCCATTGAAATGTTCGTGGTGGAATGCATCTTTTGATTTCGCATAAACGCTCAATTTCGCGCGGTTTTGGAGATATAATAGAATTTGTAACTTTAGACCACGCTGTGCTCACATCGCATTGTACACGAAATATCACAGTAATTCCTAATGGAAGCTATGTCGCCACGGTTGTTGCTTAGTTACACCTCGGAATTTTATAATCAGCCTGTTTCCCCGATAGTATTTCCGGTGGAAAGCGGTCTACGTTATCACCTGATTGTTTCTACCTACGGCGTGGTGTAAACATGCATAACACGTCCCACTCGAGCATTGAAAACGTGCATTTTGTTTTGTTTATTGCTTATTGATCATGCTTTAGGGTAATTGGCCATATATACTTGAGTCAATGCTCACTTATCTGATGAATGATGACCAACTATGATGCTCTTTCTTTATCTGACGAAAACATTGATTCCCACTTCTACCGTTTCAGCTACAACTCCTATATCTTCGAGCCATAGATGCTTATGATTCCGATAAATTTGTTTGTTTTCGCCGACTACAGACTTCACTGACGGCTGCCAGCATGTTATCTCATTTTTTGTCGGAACTGATGGATATCTTTATAACTTATCCTAAACTGTCCCAAAACAAGTTTATTTTGATATCTGCAGTGTTCATTTTTACAACGTTGACCATAGCTTAAGTCAACTGGACGGAGCAAATACTAGCGCGAGTATACGCGACATACTTAGGCGTTGATCATACCTTAAGTAAACTGGACGGAGCAAGTATTAGCGTGAACATATGCGGCATACTTAGGCGTTGATCATACCCTGAGTAAACTGGACGGGGCAAGTATTAGCGTGAACATATGCTTCAACTTAGGCTTTGATCATAGCTTAGGTAAACTGGACGGAGCAAGTATTAATGTAACCATATGCGGCATACTTGGGCGTTGATCATTGCGTAGGTAAACTGGGCGGAGCAACTACTAGCGTGAGTATGTGCGGCATATTTGGGCGTTGATTATAGCTTAAGTAAACGGAGCAGCTACCAATGTCAACGCTGTATGCATGAATCGGAATGGCAAACGCGTGCAAAAATGTCAATGTATATTATATTATTCATAACAAGTCACTGTGGGACAAGATGAACAGCAGTTTGCCAATCACGTATCCAGAATTTCGCTCTCGCCAAATAATCTCCTGAAGGTGTGACTGGAACTGCCGTTCATTTGATCCAGCTATAGAACGAAAATGCTTCTTGGCAAAGGACCAAAGGTTTTCTATGTTCTGTGTGTGAATCACACTATTGTCAGGATCCACAAAATTTTCTGAATGGTTGATCGTCCAATGCTCGTAATGAGTTATTCCATCCAGAGCTCTATAGGCTCTCCATTCGTCCGTTATGATGATGGTGTTCGGCTGAGAGCAAATGATTGAAATAATGTAACAGGCTTACCCGGACATGTTTTCGGATGGCACTTTCGTTTCATGAACAGTGATTCATCAATTTCGACGACGGAATGAGTTCCATCTTTTTGGCGAATTCCACCAATTCGGTCGTAATAGGACCGTTGTTCCTGAAACTCATGTAACCGTTTGCTTGGACTTACCATACTCAATGCCAGGCGTATGCGATGATGAAAATCAACGACTGTTTTGAAGCTTATTTTCAACGTTGTGGCTGTGAATGTTATGCTGTTTTTGAACGACCAATGTAGCAGAATGGTCAGTGTCTCCTCTTATGTCAGACGTGTATTTCCAAAAATGGAATCCTTTCGAACGGATAGCCTCAACACTAAACTTGATCATAACTCGCCATAGCACTGACATCACCCACGTGTTGAATGCGGCACCCTCGGAAAGTGCGATCATATGAGGATTGATTTCTCGTTCCAGTGTTCCTTATCGGTAAAACAAGCACACAAAGTGCAACTGTTCACCGAATCGACCGCAATAAACTGATATTGGATGCTGATAAATGAGCTGGAATACAACAGTTTTTGTAGAGGACGTCGATAGTTTGTGGGTAAACTGCGTTGACAACCTCCGGGCCCTCACAGATAGGAACGTCCCTAAGAAACAAGTCGGAGGAAGGGGTAAGAAGCCATGGGCTCACCTCAGGGTCAAGAGAGCTTTACAACGCAAGTATATGGCCTGGAAGGCATATATTCAGCAAAAGGGGTTTAAAATCTTTGATATACAAAAAAGCCCGGAGCGAAGCAATTAAGATAGCTAGGAATGCTCGCCTCAACTATGGGCTTTACCTAACACGGGACATTAGAAAGAACTCCAAGAGGTTTTACGGTTATGCACAGTCCAGATCCTCCCTAAGAAAGGAAATTGGGACCTCAATTTCTTATAACGGAGAGATTATAACGACTGACAAGTGCATAGCGGACGCATTCAAGGCACATTTTCAAAGTGTCTACCGCTCAGACAACGGAGCACCTGGGCCTCACCCTAAAACCGTTGGTGTCGCCATGATCGATCAGGATATTGCGCCCCACGAAGCTGAGCGAGCAATAATCCAACTAAACAGTACAAAGTCCGCAGGACCCGACCATATCCATCCGGCTATCCTGAAACCTCTGGCCAAACTGCTGGCGTCGCCTTTTACCCAGCTGTTCAATCTCACATTGGAAACAGGGATAGTTGTGGGGGAATGGAAACAGGCCACTATAATTCCCATCTTCAAAGATGGTAACTGTTCAGAGGTCAAAAATTACAGACCAGTAAGCCTAACTAGTGCCGTCTGCAAAATTTTTTAACGCTTATTACGTGAGAGGATCTGCCGATTTCTCTGCGGGCAGAAATTCTTCAAAGCATCTCAACATGGCTTTCTTAAAGGTAGATCTTGTCTCACCAATCTGCTGATGTTCTTAGACACTGTCACGGGGAAGCTGGATAAAGGGGAAGTAGTCGAAGTGTGCTACCTAGATTTCCAGAGAGCTTTCGACTCTGTCAACCACAGGCTTTTGGGCTGGAAGCTACAAGAAGCTGGAATTTCCCCAAGAATCTGTAGGTAGATAAAAACGTTCCTAGTTGGAAGATCGTGCAGGGTAAGAGCAAGAGAATTACTGTCAGACAAGGGTTCCCCGTTAAGCGGAGTACCTCAAGGGTCAATCCTCGTCCCTCTACTCTTCCTGGTATACATAAATGACTTGACCGACAACCTGGTCAGTCCATGTTACCTGCATGCAGATAACATAAAGCTGGTGGGAAATTCGTTGGACTCGGGCGTCCTCCAGGATGACATTCTGAAGATCTGTGAATGGACATTGAGGTGGGATTTACCACTGAATGTCCTCAAAAGTGATATCCTCGCCAATGATACTCAATCGACCCCTAGGTATATAAGGGATGCACACGGCCGGTCAGTCGAACTTGCAACAAAACAGCAAACGAGAGACTTAGGTACCCAAGTCACCAGCACGTTTACTCCAACTGCCCAATGTGCTGCAGGCGCGACAAAAGCACGAAGAGCGTTATACCGAATAAAACCTGCGATCGCCAACCCATGCGCAGCAGTATTCATTCCAATATACTCGGTCAAAGTTCGACCCCACCTGGAATATTGTGCTCAGGCTTGGTCCCCATATCTAAAAAAGGACATAGCTGTCCTAAAAAAAGTACAAAAGCTCGCCACACGTATGGTATGATGTATGAAGGGTCTAAGTTGCCAAGACCGATCAAGCTCGTTGAACTTATTATCGCTCGAACGCCGGCGAGTAAGAGGAGACCTTACTGAAGTGTACAAGATTACCCACCACACCGACACAAGTCCCCTGGCATGTTTGCTTGTGATGCCTCTGGACAGAGGTTTAAGTGGACATAAGTTCATGATCAACAAAATAAGATCACGATTGGCATTTATGTTTAACTTTTTCACTAACCGGGTAGTCAACTCGTGGAACAAATTACCTGCAAAGATCGTGGAGGCCTTCAGCGTAGATGTATTCAAAACGGAGCCAGATAAATGTTGGAACAACCTTTCTCCCACTTTGTGCTAATCGAAAATTGACTTGCTCCTGCTGTTCAGGGCAACCCTGATTTGTTGTTTCTTATATCCCTACCGTCAGACCACTACCGAAAGCATTCGCATCGACAGAAAACGCAGTCTGGCTAATCTCCGGATCACACCAGTCAAGCATCAGGACGTCAACAGGCTCAGGCCTCCATCAAATCTTGGATTTGAAATTAAAATTGAAAAAATGATTTTTTCTTCCTCGTTTTCTTCTATCCAAATAGACTGCGTGGTAATCAAGACTGACTTCGAAACCGAGAAACGGTATACGGAAAATTCGTGAATTCCCCTCTAAGGGGGACAGTAACAGCTGTTGGTGTTATTTTCGGGAACTTCGGTGCAGATATTCGGGGCGCCCGATTGGCAACAGCCACCTCGTCTTGTACAAATTGTACTTGAACCTGAAGTTAAAACTAGTTACTTGGGCCGCGGCAACGAGTGATCCTACTGACGTTCTTCTTCGCAAGATCAAGGAGGAGGTCAACTGCAAGTCGGGGACTTCTAGTATCTGTAGCTAACTTATTTGACCTATCGGACTGAATTTTGTTACAATGAATTTTTAAAACTCAGCGGGCTACTTGAAAACTCAGAATTGTTTGGACGCTGAGGCTGCTGGGATTGGTCTGCGTGGTTGTTCCACTGGGTATGTGTCATAGGCCTGGTGACCGTGTCTTCGCGAAGATTAAAGGTTATTCTAATTGGCCTGCAAGGGTAAGGGAAGCTTATTTTTTTTGAATTCGTTAAGATTAACCCCCTTCCACCGGATGTCCATATCCCAAAGGGCAGGCTGCCAGTATTCTTCTATGGGACGTATGAAGTGTATGTTTTCAGTTGTTTCATTGACATCTTTAGTTCGTTTGTACCCATCAAGAACATAGTTCCTTATGAGAAGTTCAAGAATAAATGGGGTAAAGCCAAGTCCAACCCCCAATTTATGACTGCAATGAAAGAGATAGAGTCTGATCCATGGATGTTCATGCTCGGAGAAGTAAGTCAGCTTCGACTACTTTCGTATGATTTGTAGGATCCCAGAGCTGAAGCTTTTCTGTTGCAATTCTATAATTTCAAGCCGAGTAAGTACGCATTACTCCCATAAACCAGCGCTTTGTATTGATTAACCTGTGAGCGACTTGTACATATCTTTGTGCTTGATCTGATGTGGGCTAATTATCCTAACAGGCGGTTGGGGTAATCCGTCCCCGAGTATTCCGGCCTTGTTGGAAAATTGGCGCAGTTGTCACGGCATGGTTAACTGTTAACAATTGTCAACACTCTTTAGAGACTATCAGTTTCGCTTTCCTGATCATAATTTCACTGTTTTGTTTCCTGTTACACACCCGGTTGTGTCCGGTTTTATTGAAAATTTGATAGTTGGTTGGTGCGTCTATTCTATCGACGGCAATACATCGCCGACCAATAATTAGGCCTAACTACTATGTAGTCTTCCGAAAAAAAAAACGCCTGATTTGAAAGAAAAGTGGAATAAAATAAGGTTTGCTTCACGCCAGTCTTCAACAAACCCAAGCATTTAACCCCAGTGCTTCTCGCTAGCTAGTTGTACAGAACTAAAACAGCTGTTGCCGATCTTGATTTCAAACTGTTTGGACTGGGGTATCGAAGAATGCACCCGGAACCGCGACGTTCCCGTTTGAGGGAGGGTTCACAAATTTCCGGGTATTCGTTTTTCTACTTACTGCGGCTTATCTCAATTTCAAAAGTAACTTATCGACCAAAGGAGAAAAATAAGTTAACATGACTTTGTAATGGTTACCTGTAAAATGTGGTAATCATGGCGCGTTTCACTCGGGCTGACAAAATGATGCTTACGACGAACAGGCTGATAGTAGTAAACGCGGGGTTAGTAGCATGTATCTAAGTTTTTTAAAAGTGAGAGTAAGGCGGTACTCCAGCTTTTCACTACACTGCCCCATTACTTCACAACTAACAGCGACAACATTCGTGCCAGTGATTCCGATTAATCGTCAATTCTGTTTATACATCCAGTCATAGACTTCATCGCGTGGCATCCAGCTCTTGAGGTGTATCGTAGCTAATATACTGACCAGTGCCTTCATTTTTGTGTTGTTTTGATGATTTGCATACCTCAGGTGGTACGCTAGTCGTTTGTGGCATCGTCCATGTCGGAGACGGTTCGGTGTCATCCTCAATACGTGACCCGCTTCATTTTGTCCCTGAGGACGAGGGCACCATCCATAAACTCTCCGCCCGTTAACCTCATCTTTGTCTGGCCGTCAGTGTTCTTTACTACGTTCAATTGATTGCGGGCATCTGAGAGTAGTCCGCATCTTCCACCACTTGCGGTTACGTCTTGCAGCCATTGTATCATCATCATCATCATCATCATCATCAAAACAGCCATGAGCCTGACCAAAAGGTACTGTGTCTCGGGCCGCCGTTCATCTCAACAGTGACGTGGCTTCAGTCAATAAAGACTGTGTTAGCCTTGTGCTTTCGAGTCTTTGCTTTTAGTGCGTACTAAAGCGGCTCGGACTGATCGGCTGCGTACATATTTTTTTTAAACTTTTGCTAATCGGATGACGAACTGACAAGGATTGTTCACCGTAACCGGAGCAAAAACTGTAATGAAGTGTTTGTCTTGGTGGACAAGACTTTTTGGTTTTATCTTAATAAGAGGAACACGGCTGGTAAGAATAGTTAGCTTATTCTCACATCATACTGACAAATGTTAGCTCGATTTGTTGCTCGTGGAACGTTCGTATGTTTCATGGCCAACCCCGAGTGATACTGTGGTAGGCAGCCCATCATTTAGCTTTGCGACGGATGCCATTGAGTCGACAACATAAGAGTGCGAGTGAGACACTCGCACATTCTTCGCCAAAATTGTATGCATGCGTAGGTTTTGCTTGCCTTAAGTGTTTCAAATTAAAACACTCTTGGTAAAGCTTTATTGGAATCTATAATTACCTTGATCTGGACATTTTTAGGATTAGGAGTACCTTATCAGTGGTCCCGCCAATATTTATCATCAAAATTAGCAGCGATTTTCGGGTTATGACCTTTTAGGAGGTTGACTGTGTATGATTTGGTTGCGAACTGCCAAACCGTTCTACTAACCGGGCTCCGTAAGTGTATGTGCTAGATTAGGGCAGCACGAGAATCTACGTCGCCTACTGGAACTGTTCTCAAATGGTTACATTATATTTAATTTTTCTAATGTTATTGTGTGGAGCTGGTACGTAGAAGTACTCGTCCATTATTGGAGGCTTTCACTGAAACGATGTAATCTGCCGTGTTCAATTATGAATGACATTCTTTAGTGCTTCCTGATTACCGGTGCTAAATATTGTGTGTATGTACGGCGAGTGGCACATTAGGACATAGAAGCTAGGGAATTCCTGGCGAACTTTGTCGTTACAAATGTGGTCCATGATGACTGCCCTTACATGCTGAGTGAGCACTCGAAACGACTATGTTCGAAAGAAGCACCTCAAAGAGCCCCAGTTTTACTTTACGGTGTCTGACAGAGCAAACATCTTTATACCCACGGATGTTGAAAGCCCTCTGCCCCATGCCTAGTTTTCTGAGCTTACGATAGCTCATTGAGAATGATGCCCGACCACAAACCAGATGGTTCAGAGTTTGTGCCCGCTGCCCTAACTACTGTTATTTATTTTTGGAAAGCTCTGCGGTATGCGGCGCACGCACGACTTTGCATAACAGTAGACACATTGGTGGATTGAATCCAGAAGTTTAGCTTTTTCGTTAGTCAAGTGTCAGGTGTCGTGTATCTAGTCTAGGTTACTGACGTGCTTTATTGTTGCTTGTGATTACCAGTGATACACCATGCTACACTTGTGACCTTCCTGTAAATCGTTTTCCTGAGAGGTTTCACTCTATTGGTTTCGGTATCATTAGTCTCTCCATATTTTCGTATGAATCCTCCAGTTCGCTTATCGCCTAACGACAAATCTAGTAACAGTTTTGATTCGTTTTTATGCACGGAACATGATTTGTATTTGTGGTCATCCTAGTGTGATATACCATAGGGACGGAATTATCAATTGATCCAAACGTACGCCGATAGCTGTTGTGCTGAGTTTATTTTATATTTGACCTCATTAGATTGATGATGACTGCTACTTTCATTTTTTAAGTTTAAGTGCGTTGTACATTTTCTCACTATATTCGATGTCTACCCTCCTATTAAGGTGATAGCGTCCCATCCACTGGTTTTATTCAACTATCTGGTCATCCCAAGCCCACAGTTAGTCCCACCCCAGATTCTCCAAGAAGTCTCTCCTCCCTAAGGTAAGTGGTTACATCCTCCAGTTTTTCCCGCGTTCATATCATTTTATTTGTGATATGTTTTTCTCCTTCCGCCCACGTGGGCAAAGTTTTTAGTGAGTTATATAATCCTGTTGTGTCCCGTTAACAGAAGAGACGGTTATGAGTTCGTCTTTTACTACTAGTAGGGGAGATGGTGAACATGTTGCAGACAAAAGTAGACGTAAAACGACGACTTACACATCGATCGTAAGGGCTAAGAAATCACGATCTGTCAGAAAGGTCGATGGGAAACCATTTCATGTGACATAGGTACGCTGGCCCTATGGTAGTTCGTGCAAACGTTGCGAGGGTCTTCCTTCGGGGGTAAGAGTGATTATCAGCGTCTCAGGACAACAGAACGTTATTTATCTGTTAGACGTTGGATAAGAAAATGGACACATCCATAATTTTTTGGAGGAGCCAGTGGAAGATCGTCCTAGCTTCTTCTCTTCGCTTGGAAATTAGGATTTCCCTGTGGATCCTAACTTCTATGAGATGGTCTGTGGGTACTGACAGCGAAGCGAAGCTGGATCCACAAGTCAAAGTAGTTGGGGCTGTTGATCAGTTGAATTACGGTAGCATATTTTACATGTAAACTTCCAGGTGCCTTTTCAACGTGTGTCAGCGAGCCACCTCTGCAGATTTTATGGACAATTGCTTCTTCAACGTTGATGTTTCGGATAAAGTGGAATAGTTCCAGTAATTTCCGAATGCGAAACTCAGCTGCATACCCACTTTACGTTTCTGCCGCTGTATTTCGTGGTCTTGTTGTCTTTTCGCTAGGCGCGCTTTAGCTGAAAGAACGCCTCGTGCTACTCGCTATCCTCCTGTGACTGAGTGAAGCTCGAGTGGTTCACCTCTCGATGATTTAAGCTGAAACAAAGAGAACTAGCCGATGATAAGCTTATTGTATGTGTTTCTTCTATAGGTTCATTCTGCCTAGTCTTATGAATCGTAATTTACTTTGAATTTCGGATCTGTAGCTGGCTGGTTCGGCTGTTTTGAACGGTTTTCTGCGGATTTTCCGAATTCGTTCCGTGGACACAAACACTTGCAAAAACCTAAGCTTAGTTGAAGTCAGCGTGAGTCTACCGGTTCAAGCGACATTCTTGCACAACACCTTATCACTCGCTGCTTTGTGATTGCCGAACGTTTTTTTACTAACGAGGAGTAGATATTGGTCTAAGCGCAAAACCGGGCGGGAACCACGGAGGCCGAACGTGCTTCCCAAGTGACGACGAGCAACCGACTGTGATATTAATGTCTTCGGCTAGAACTACGAGATTCCTCCTGGGTGCTTGAATGAAGTCGTCAAAGATTCTGGTAGAACTCTTTGATGGCTTTCGAACTATAATCCGTTTTGAGTCTAACCGGGGTATTTGTTACTATGTTGCTTGCTTGCTCTTCGTCAACTCTGGTGTACTATCACATAGTGCATATTCAACTACACTTTAATCAGAGAAGAGCTTGACGTTGGTTTTCAGCAGAGGCACTAATGTAACCAACATCATTAACGTTGGCTCATGTACCCACAGGTTTGCTTCGACTTGCACTTATCTGCAGCTTGGTTTGCGCTAATTTGGTCATATCTCAAGCACTTTCCATGTGTGTGGTTGAGTATCAATATCTAGACGGTTGTATTCATGTGTCTTGACTGCATTGAAACTTTCCTTTTGTCCCGTGTGCTTGTGGTTTGTTGCACGGTTCGACCGACCATGCTCACCTGCAGTTCGCCAGAAGCGTATCTGGTCCAGGTGCCACTGTATGTTGCGACCGTGGTCTAGCTCCTGGCTGATCATATTGCGCCATGTGCTGAAGTAAATTTTGTGGTATCCGCGGTCCCGTCAGTGATACTGTTGGATTAGAGGTGTACCTCTTTTCGTCAGCAGGTTGGTGTAGACTGATATAGCCTCAAAAATTCCAGCCGTAATCTCTTCTCTATCTTCCCTATCCATAATAAAGCGGGATATCTTCGAATTGCTCAACAACCTGGGCACCTTCACTGTCTTGTCTGTTGCCTACCTTTCCGACACAGTCCCGTTTTATGGCTAACGAACACATTCCAAAGGGTTGGGTTTAAAAAACCTATTGCCCAGCAAAAACTGAGTTCCTTAATTGTCAAAGAAGAACCTGCAGTCAACAAATTGTTCGCGTTACATCTTAGTGGAAAGTCAGCGTCTATATTCTGTAAGTGATGCAAATCATCTCATTATTTCTTCGATGATGAAACGTAACAAGGGTAGAGAAAGTGGATAGCCTTAACAGACTTCCCTTTCTTGTGTAGTCATTTTGAGGGTCCCATTTAGATCTCGTCCTGTGTTGTTGAAACCGCAACGTATATTTGGATTGCATGTCTGTGCTCTCCACTTAATGTAGATCGGTTCACTGAGTCAAATACAACATTATAGTCGAGGAGCACCGGACCTATTGGCTGGCGACATGTTCCGGAATCTTACAAACATTGATCTGCCTTATCTTTTTCTCTCGTAGCGTCAGCTTATTTGGGTTTTAGTGATTGGCTAGGTTATGACATCTTCAAGGCTCCACACTTACTTTCAAGTCCTTTTTTTAGGACTGTTCTCAGTTGTCGGTGCACTTTAAATAGAATCGGTTGAAAACATCGTCAGTGTCACTCTACATTTGAATGGTGGTGCCATGTGGTTGTCCGGGCTTGCAGCCTTTATGTAATATCTTATTTCGGCGTGACTTAGCACTCGTGATCTGGTATTCCAGGGTATAATCTCGGCTGTTTGTGGAGGTAATGGAGCAAACGCGGAAGCCAAGGTGAACTGTTTAAGGTTTTCCTCCCAATGTACCAATGTTGGGAAACGTGTTTAAGGAGCGGTCAGCATTCACCTACTCTGCTGAATACTTCAGGTCAGACGACCCAGGTTGTTCTACACTAATGCAATATATAATTGTTCACTTAGACTAACAAGCTGGTGATTAGGCTGGATACTGTGAGGACAGTCACTTTTCGACGGAAGAGTGATTGGGTTTCCGAACTAAGACTTTCGACTCCAGCGCCCATATCGCGTGGCGTCAATTGACTAACTAATTGCAGTGCTACCATTATTCCGATAACTCGTAGGGTGACATCGCGGCCTTGTCTATGGCTACATGTGCCTGTTCTCGTTTTAGTAGAACGGGTGTGATACAGTCTGTAGGCTCCTACGTGCAAACGCTCGTTCATGCCTAGGTTTCTGTTGGAATATCTGCATCGTTGCGTTTATGCGACCATTGCGTATGTGACCACTTCAGTCTTGAGTTGTGCAGCGTGAATGTGAAAGAGGTCGTTGTGACACCATTGCTGAATGCTAGTAATAAGGCTGTTTTTCTGAGGCTTTTAAAAAATTGAGTAGAGTGCAAATTGCCCAGGCAACTTATCTTTTTATTTTGTTTGCATACGTGAATTTACTGATAGATACCCGTAGATAGAAGTCCAGAAAAGCATTTTTACACCGTTGTCTGTCGAACCATTGTACGTAGATGTGCAATGGTAAGTGCTCCGGCAGAAGTAAATTCCAAATGCCGGTAATCTCTTAGACCCTTTCTGGCTGTCTGATCGGTGCCACATGTTTTAAGCTCTCATACTGATGAACACGTAAGAATTGTTGTGTAGTGATCAAGTTCCTGCAGTTATCATAACACAGAAGGGTTGTTTGGCGTAAAAAGTTTTCAGATATGATATATATCGTGGCCGTTAGTTCATTTACTTGAATAAATCTTCAAGTGGTGCACTTTCTGCTCGTGGAGTGTGACATTTGAAGTACGTTACCTTATTACTAGACTACTTAACATGTTTTGTCTACATCAATGTTGCCTTCTAAGACTCAGGCAGATGAACGCTGTTCTGTAAGACATGATTTCGTCTTCGGTATCTGCTTTCAAGCATGTGCCATATCACTAGCCAGATCCTATCTGGTTTTCCATGCCTAAACTGGAGCAGTCGAACTTCAAATGCTCAGTTGAGTTATGTTGATAATCGTTGGTTGTCTGAAATCCTAAAGAATAATGTCGTCCACCTTACTCAAGCTGAAAAAGTTTTGATTCAAAACTGTTGATCGTCATTGCATACCTACTCCACAAAATTGGGTACCGGTAACATCTGCTCGTCTGTGCTTCAGACTGTTATGTTTTCGTAGTGGCATTTTTATTTTTGATCTTCCCGCCTTAAGGGTTGCGTGTATCATAGTTGATCAATTGGATGTGGACTTAAACTCATTATCCGTGGATTGCCTGTTCCAGTTTCAGTCTGGCTATTTGTACCTACTAAGTCCGAGCAAGTACAAAACCAATCGTGGAGTACTTGCTGAAGAGTAAGCATCGACACGTGTTTTTGTCAAGTGGATTTTAGTAGTTTGAGGTCACCTGCCGGGCTATGTCTTACACAGTTGTGGGCTCCGTATGATACTCCTCTTATCATGGCTGCTTCATCGGTAACCCCGACAGAAGTTTGGCCTCACATAACCCTTTGATACCGACGCGGATGGCAGATTAGAACATCGTTGTTTGGAGTTCTAATGACTATTGTTCAGGTCTGGGTTTTAGCAGCTTAAGTTTATCCGGCTCACATTTAATCCTGTTTACCAGGCAGCAGCGAATGCTACATTATTTTTAAGCTTTACTCCATTTCACTCTCTTGTTTCTATTGCATTTAACTTTTGCTGTCATTCTGTTGACGTTTTGTCGTACTTAGGAATTCAAGATGTATGTACTGTGCAGTAACGGTGGATTTTTGGTGTACATGTCCTTACTTATTTTTTGAACTTGGTTGAGTGTGGTGGATTTACTGGGGGTAAATCTTTCGCAGGTTCTATTCGGTTGGATGGACCTCTGTTCCTTACCTGCATTTCACTTGCTTGTGACCTACTCCAGCAAGGTTACTGCATGGCTTTCATATTGACCCCCAACACATTTCTTGACTTCCTCCGTTTTCGAAGTTCATAGTTCTTTTTCCTGTTTTCAGAGATCTTTGCTTTTTTAGTTTCTAATTATCCTAATCACTTAATAGGTAATTGGTAATCATTCATGTCTAATTTTCGCCGGCTGACTGACTGACTAGACTGACAAGTGCTAACCGTATGAACTTATTTATCCATGTACGTGCACATTCGTGTTGAATACTCTTCGGAGCATTTTTCTACTTGGTTTTAATGTACGCCTCTGTATTTTCTTCATTTTGCAACACAGTGATTCCGGCAGTTTGAAACTGAGTGGGCGTCCTCCGAAGTAAGTGCCAATTGTCTTTGCTTCGTTTCTATGTATTTCATTACTATCAAAAACACCTTGACAGTACTCTGTCGGCTAACAGTGTCAGCCAAGGTGTCTTGTTTAACGAAGATCGGGACATTTTCAGTTGTGAGTGGCGGTTGGCGATTTTCATTTAGTGTGCTGGATTAGTCAGTTGATTGCTGTTGATTGGGTACATGTTGTATACGACGTAGTGGTTAGTAAATTCGATTTCCTACGTTTAGTCGATTGATAATCCTTAGGTCATATATGTTCTCACACGGATGTTGTGGGTCATCAGTGACTCAAGAGCTCATAACGGAAAGTAACTTGTCTGATGTGCAAGTGGGACACACCTGCCCCGTCTCCAATATACAAGAGTTGTCCACAACAATTACTACCATAACCAAAGTTCTTGGTGAAAGATTTTTGAAAAGTTGAAGGCTAACAAATTTGTGTGGATTGTCGTCGATCACCCGGGTTGCTGGCTAGTTATTTTTTTGCTGTGGTCTGATTGTTCTGACAAGTTTAACCTGTAACGCTCGAGGGGGTTTTTGGTAATCAACGAGGACACCGCCGCGGTGGACAACCTTGGTTTCGGGCATAACTACACATCGTATTTGAGTGAATGTGTTTTTGGGTCAAAGTCGGACGTCCGCGACTTCCTGTTCATTATAATTAAAAACGGTATGACTGCTTTGCACCCGAAGGGGACGTTTTTGTGAAATAATTGAAAGTTTTATGTATCACGTAAACCGTACAGTACTTTCATTTTCAGACGAAAACTAATCTTAGTTAGCTGACTTTGTTTTTAGTCACTCGCCTAAGGCGGTAACATCTTTCAGTCGAAATGCGCAAGGCCGGTGTGAACATTCGGTACGGAGATCAGGAGAAATAGCTAGCGAGACATCTAGCGAAGTCAGCTCCGTGTTGTCCAAACAGGATAGTGCGGAGGCGAACGTTGCCTCTGATGAAGAGGAGGAGGGGAATAATACAATGACCAAACGCTCATCTGTGGATGCGTCCACACAGGGCGACGTACTGTCCGATGAGGAGTGTGGTGCTGACAATTCCCTCTCCCGTCTGTCCCCGATACCCGCCTCAGATTTGGATTCCGATGGCTACGAAGCTCGGAGGCTGGCAAGAAAGCTACAGAAGAAGGCAGAAAAAAAAGCGCTCAAAAAGGCTGCAAAGCGTGAGGCCAAACGTCTCGCGAAGGAAGCCGAAAGGGCCGAAAAACGTGCTCGACGTGAGGCCAAGCGAGAACTGAAGAGACTTCATCGATTGAAGAAACAACGCATGTTAATGGAACAGAGCGACGTGCCTCCTGGAAACGGTTCCGAAGCTGTTTCAAACGACGTTCAGTCGTTGGCTTTGGAATCATGGACTGAAAACCAAATCGATTTTTCGGACACCCATACATTTTCACCAACTGCTCAATTGCCGTATGATGAACTGATCGCCGCTGAACTCGAGGACGATTACCTTAGTCCTGTTGTTGATCGTCCGACCAGTCCACTGAGTAAGTCGCTTTACAAACGAAGATCTATCAACTTTTTATTTGTCAGGTCAAATGAGACCCTTTTGAAGTGAAGTTTTTTAGTTTACTCTCATGATCTTGTGTGAGTTGAGGCGACATAAGGGTATTCGGACGCATTATAATTCCATATTTCATGTGGAAGTGAGCATTTCGCAGCGTTTGCTATTGTATAGCCTCATTTTCCCACCACATTGCCATTCCCTTGCGTTTACATGTGGATATATATTGACTTAACTGACAAACCATTGATGCATTGTGTGCCCTCATTTCTGTGACTTCTCATTCTTTCATGTTCTGATTATTTGCTGAACGGTCTGTGGACTTCCTTTACAATACATTTATTTGATTTGTAGAGCGTGCGATCCCTTGGTTCGTTTTTCTACTGCTCCTGTTTTGAGAGCACTTTTGGCTCAGTATTAAGTAAGCTTACAAATCAAAGTTGTTCAATCTACGCAACGTTGACTATCGAGGTCCTAGTTGCGAATTGAAATCAAATTAGGTTCATATAGTAACAAATTTTTCTTGTGCGACATATTACTTTACGTAACAGGAAGTATTTTTTTAAATATATACTAAGAATGACAACTTGTCTTCCGTGCCGTGCGCTTTTGCCAGTTCCCCATTCAACTGTCGTAAGTTGTGAAATGGACAAACCGTGGTTTAACGATTAAGACAGCATGCTAGTCACTATAACTCGCGTGCGTCCCTCGGGTTGGCTTCTTCGTGATGCGTAGTTTGTAATTAGAACCATTTAGAGGAATTTAATGCCAACCCATATCTACCACCTTGACGAGGTTCGCGTCATCACGGTGTCTAGTCTAGACGTTCATATTTCTGACCGAAACGATTGAGCCTTGTGTCGACCTCAGAAAAACCATTGAATCCGATTTAAGAGTGTCCTTGAGATCGACGTCACTGCAGTCAGCTGGAGCATAAATAAGCACAATGAGAAGATTTCTGAAGATTTTGCGTCTGAAGCTGGCCTCAACAGAACCCGATAAGCGGACGGCATAGTCTACTGCTAACCTGAATCCAGTCTATCAACACAACTGCTGTGCTGTGGGCTATATCTTTTCCGATAGCAGCGGACATGAAGTCATTTGAAATATACATAATGTATCAGCTAGAGTGAGTGCCATCAGTTTGGTACGTTCACTGCTTCCTTGGATTCTTGTCTTTGAAATGCAGCAAACCTCGACATTCAACGAGTTTAACATCTGCACTAAAGCGGCATGTTAACCTATCTGTTTCAGAGTGCAAACGTTGAATGTTAATTCTAGACCTAATCAAGGGACGATGGAGGTCGGTGGCTTGATATTTAGAGTTGGAACTTACCAGAGAAGTGTTCTGATAATTTGCTATGACCGTTGAGGTATCTATAGAGTAATTACTCCAAACGACTGTTGGGAGGGATCAGTAGTAGTATGTTTTCTCCTATCCACCCTGTTGTATGCAAAAAACTGCGCGACCAGGGTTATACTGCGAATCGGATGATTCAGTATAAACGTTATGGGTAGATAGCACGGATGAACCTGATGAATCTACCAATGTTCCCTGAGGTAAAAATGCCTTTTATTTCCCAATTTTCTCCATTAGTCAAATCTCACTGTCGTCGATCGGGCTACTTTTCAGCATCCTTCAAATATCTCCTAAATTTGTGTGTTCCATCTGACATCTAATAATTCTAAGGATTTCTCTGACATCCAGTATTTGTTTAACACACGTACCTCCGTGCCGCATACTTCATGAATGGCCTGTGAGATATGCATCAAACAGCTATTCGAGTCTTCGTGGTAAGAACGGTTAAGTTGACGCTCTTGGCCGATTTGGTATTTATACTTCTGCAAGACTGCTGTGATTACGTTGATTTAATGCTGGTTGGTCTAGTTATGGAAGTTATTGATTGTTTTGTGTACTTGGGAAGCTTCAGCAGCGGCAGCGGAAGTATAGGGAATGAAGTAGAAGATCGTATCTCTAGGGTTAAAGAAGTATTTACTAACCTAGGACACCTCTGGCGACATTTCTGAAGCGTGTATAAGGTAATTGTGGGGACCGTTTTACTTGACCGCTGCGAAGTCTGGTTGCTCAAGATGAAAGATGTAAACGGTCTTCAGGTTTTTGCCTGTCGATTTCTGCGCTTCATAGGTCCCATGGAGTGTCACTAATCAGTAAGCAACGAAGAGGCTAGGATGGGAGTATTTGGTACTGATTGCGAGTTCCTTTCTCACGCTCTACGTTTACACGGAAATAGATCGTTAGGCTGTGCACCAAGAATGCCAGCTGGTCGTCTGTCACACCGAGAAATTTCTGCCGATGCTGCGGTCGACTGGCGTGGGGTACGAGGTGGACAGTTGATGACCTGACTTAGTGAGGTACAGTCGTTCACCAAGGAGTTGATCGTTGTAGGTCGGGCTCATCTTCCGGGTTGATGGCCTCCGGATTCACAGAGTCCGTGGTTTAAGACATTATGTGAGATGGCTGCTAATCGGGCTCAATGGCGTGAGTATTGCTGAGTTTTGATGTCTGTGACGTAAGTTCATTGGACGCGGGTCAGTGAAAACCGTGAGAACATCTTACGCTCACTTATGGTTCGGTTGTTTGTGTAAGCGCCTTGATGTTGAACGTCTGAATATAGATGTTATTTTTAGTAGTGAAATCCGCGAGCGGACTTGTAGATGCTTCTTTGGGCTCACTTGCAGTGCATAAACACCTAAGTGTTAACTGATTGAATTTTGGTGTAGAGCCTGAAGAAAGTTAATTCACAACACCAACCCATTGTTTCTCTGTGCTAAAGCGTTCATTTCCTCGGTTATCCTGAAATTACTCATCATTGTCAACTTCTTGTGTGTTGTTATTGTTATGGACGATAATGTGACCTATTTTGTGGACAAAGATTGTGCACCGTGGGCATCACACAGTTGAACTATTGAAACAGTTAGAGCCAGTCTTTTCATTTGTCAATACTGGGGGATATTTTCCATGAGTTACGCTTGTGCCGGCCGTCAGGTTGGTGTAAGCGAAGCTGTATTTTGAACATTTGGCTCTGTTATCACCGTCCACTCGTGTCTACTTGACGGATGAAGTGAACATTTTGAGGAACAGTTCAATTGGGCTCAACCGGACCACATAGACGACCATCTCCAGGTGTTTGACCACCGAGGTTTGCGTTCAATCGCTCATATCGGGTGGCATCAACGAGGAGGTTAGGAAACGGTTGTTTGACACTGATTGTCAAACGAGTTTTTTCGTTCAGTCCTTACACTTGTACAGACGTAGGTGGTTAGGCCATATACTAAGGATGCCAGCTAGTCGCTTGCCACACCAAGCACTCTTTGCCGACGTTGCGGCCGACTGGCGCAATGTGCGAGGTGGACAGTTGATTACCTGGCGTAGACAGGACATTTTCTTTGAAAGGGTTGGTCACTATAGATCGGGTTCATCTCCCGGGCTGGAGCCCTCGCGACTAAGAGTCGGTGTCTTGAGACGTTAGGTCAGATGGTGGCTAACCGAGCTCACTGGCGTGAATGCTGTCGTTGTTTGGTCTAGTTATCTGTGAAGTGAGTGTACTGAATGACGCGAGGCAGTGAAAGCCGTGAGGAAAGTGTCTTGCTGATGACGCCTTACTTTCACTTACAGCTTGGTTGTTTATTTGCAAGGTTTAGACACTTTGATGTTGTGTGTTTGAATATAGAAGTGGCTATTTTTAGTGGTTAGGTCCCCTCCCCTTTCCCTCTTTTACTTCTCTCTTCCTGTACAGGGTTTGCTTTTTTTCTTCTTCGTGGTTGTGTGGCAGTTAAGCATCAGTGTGAACTACTGATATATTGCTATCTATGGTGATGTTGATGATGACATAGACGACAGGGCCCGAATGGTCAGATATTTCGTTCAAGACAACCCTTCATGGGAATCAGAGGTGACCATGGACATAACAAGGCTTACGGGACAGATCTCTCTCATTTTCTTTTCAAACACGGTGGGGGAGAGTTTGATACCAGAACTGACAGAACTCTTTCCGCGGTTTGGGAAACTCAAAACGTACCTTGCAAAGGGTGCTTATGGGTGGCCGTTCTCGTTTTCAAAATGCGGGGCAGGAATCTATATACTACTCTCAAGGCATCTGTCTAATGGCGATACCGTGCGAGTTACTTACTGGTTTCATATTGCGTCAGTCTGGTAAACCTAGGTTAGACCAGATACGTGAAGATCAAGTAGGATTTTGATCTGGTTGAGGGTTCATTATTCATATGTTCATTATGCGGCGGGTCTTGGGGCGTCGGCGCTCTTATGGGCAACCGACGGTTTTGGTATTTTTGGACCGAAAAACTGTTTTTGATTTAATTGCCCGTGACTTTCTGTAGAACTGTCGCCTTCCCGATGGAGTTCCAGGGAACTGCGTGATCCGTCAAAATCACTTCCTGCTCACTTTGTACACGGAGTGAGAGTTTGTGGATGATTGTCTCGCGGGTTCATCACTACTTATGATGTTTCGTTCACTTTTGTCGTGGAGGACATTCTGGAAAGTGTGCTTGGGGAATTTAGTGGACTTGGAGCTGAGCTTCCTCCTGGCTCTAGGTTGACCCATATAGATTATGTAGACAAAAACGTCTTACTTAGCACTTTCGTCGGTAACATACAGATCATTCTGAATGTAGTAAACCCTTGAAAAAATACGCTGACTCGTCTACAGAATAGTAATGCGTTTGATAGAAATCAATTTCTTTTTCACATAATAAAGACGGAAGATCTTGTGTAACTTATAAGCTGGTCATTTTTACTTGATTATTCGTTATACTCGTGGACCACTTTTGGACAACATAGAGACACCGGGGAACAGCGTTCTTCGGAAGCAGGGGTTCTAGCGATAGTCCTGTAAAAGGAGACAGCCGAAACAAGCATGCGCCATAGACCCAGTAAGCCGTGACTACAACTTACAAAAACGGAAACCAATATGACGCTGACAATACGGCAGCATCTGTTATCACACAATTCAAACTCAGTCCATGGACACTTGTTAGTTTCGATTAAACCTTGTATTTGATCCCGAGATTTACGCGATTGTCCTCGTCAGTTGCTTCCAATTTAAATCAATGGACGGGTACCAATAGCCATTTTTGTTCAGCTCCGAAAACGTGTGCGACAAGGTGAAAATTACAAGATATTTATATGGTACATATGTGATGCGTTCACAAACTGTGAAGACTGACAGTTTGCTGAGTAAAATATGGGCTGCTTGGCTGCGGTCCTCGCGATTTCTTAGATCGTCGGTTAGGAGCGCTATCCAAAACGGTGGCGTGTCGCAGTCAGTGATCTATCTACATCCACAGCTTTGCTTTCGTCTGCTCATGTATTTCTCCTTCTCTTTTGATAGAGACTTTTTTTGGAGTGTTCCTCATCACTGTTGAGTTGAATGGCGGCTTGAACTACAGTGCCGTCAGTTGAAACTTGTGACAAAATGAAGTGTCTGCTTATCATCCAAGATTGGGCAAACAAACTTGGTTGGCCATCACTACTGGATATGTCCTTCCTAAATTTTCGGTTGTTTTCTAGTTTATGTCGCCCAATACTGAATATTGGTCACGTGTTTCGTTAGTGAAGTATCTAAGGTCAGGTTACGTCTTCAACTCTGCGCTCCCCTGTTTTGCTGTCGTAGACTACGACAACTCCGGCGGTCGCCCTATATTCGCACCCTGTGCTGTAGAGCTTTTCGATTTCAGCTACGGTGCGTAGCCCCGTTGATTTGTTTGGATGTCTACTACTGTTCAGCCTTGATCCTATCGATCATGTAAACTGATGTGCCCATGTTATAATCACCCGCTTTTTTACTTTTGGGTTATTATCTCTATGAATTTCTGAAAACGCTCATTCTAATGGGCGGTGCATGTATACGTTTTCAGCCAGATGGTTTTCCTTCACATTCAAAACCACACGTCCCTGGCTGCTTCCGTATTTTTCGGCTAAAACTTGCATATCCATTTCGTAATCAATTGTCAGCTGAGGTCAACCTGGTTATAAATGTTTTTTTTACCATATAAGCTTTACTTCGTGCAGTGCATTTCGTCTTACCGCGGTATGCGTACGTCTTTTGTGTTGAAATCACTCCAACCACTAGAAAACAGTGTCGAGAAGATAGAAAGGGGCTATTGAAAAGCCGTCAATGAACTTGTCAGTCTCAATGGCGTCACAGTTAGGAAATAATTAAAGGTTACATGCCACAATCGAACGAAAACCACTGATAAAGCTGAGCTTGCGTTTTGCAATTAGACAGCTCGCGTAAACGCTGGAATAACCAAACCGAACACGTACGCGCGTCCTTGATATAAGTTGCAACGCATTCTGTAACGCATAGGGCGATCCATACGGTAGCAGTCGAAACTCTCAATTCGAACGACTGCCTTCGATGTCCCGAATGCGACCAGGTTTCCTGCAACATGATCGCATCCTACAGGACATGTTCACATAGTTGAATAATGCCGTCCACAGTGTCATCAGGTCAGGCTCATTGCTGTTCATAAATGTAGATAGTAAGCATTAAATTGCAGGTCGACATGCCTTGCTTGTTTGTCGATCACTGCCCCGTTTGTTTCCCTGCCACATTAATAACTGCATATGTGCTTTCCTTCTGATCTGTTTGGCTAATCCTGCAATCTTTTGTTTGGGATGTGCGATTCGTATGCCGAATCTTACGCACTTGTATTGCGCCTGATCCTACGCGTGATTACTATTGTTTGCACCTTGCCTACGAGTCAGTCTATTAGCTGCATCTTAGAAATACGGGATACAGCGGTCGTCATTCGCATTGAGTCTTCCTACTTCTGAAGCTAAACGTGGTAGAATGTAGGTGCGGACCTACTCCTGTGTCTTCATCACAGGCCAAAGGGCACAGTGCACTATCAGCGTGATTTCTTCCTTTGGATTCATGACTAAGCTAGGGGTTTATAACGCACTGGGCACGAGCATGTCAACATGTACAGTGCACGTAAATCGCTTTTGTTTGTCAAACGGTGTATAGTTATACTCGCGCTTAAAAGTTGAACGAAGTCAGTCTACTGCGATGATGGTTTCACGAAAGTGGTCCTGGCACATGCGGACTTGAAAAATTGTTGTCGACTTTATGATTCTAAGTAGAACTGTTAATTATAATGTTGACTTATTTGATTACTAATAGAACCGTGCATTTTTTAGTTTAAACTAGACTATTCCATGCAACAGTGATCACTGCTAGAAGGTGGCTCATACTTGCTTGTTTTTGGTAAACTGAGTTCTCCGATTTTCCCTTAGTTGTGTAGTACATTCAGGAACTTCATCCTTGTCGTTATAACAGCCATGAACCTGACCAGAGTGTACTGTGGCTCGGACTGCCGCTCAGTTTAACAATGACTTAGAATATCCTAGAAGAAAACGTTACAAAAAGGTTGAAAATTATTAAAAGAAGACTATGCTGAAGAACTAAAAATGGTATAGTATGGTACGCCATTGACTACGGTACACCGTCATTTCGAATATTGTTTATAAGCAGCGATTTGATTGATCATGAGGATCCCAGCCGTGCAAGCGACAACTACCCACTTTACGCAGTGGAGCACTCAAGGTCCTCGTATTTTGTGACCATATTGTTGGTTGTTTACCAAGCGGTCCCACCCAACTGTTGGTGGCCTCAGTATACAATACCCGGTGCGGTAAACGATTAGGTGATTCACGGAGTACGTGACCCAACCATCGCAGACTGTGCAGCTTGAGTAGTTGACCAATTGATCGCGCAACCATTCAGAAATAGTAACCTAACGTTTTCATTTTCCATTGTAAATTTTCATTCGTAACGTTTTCAGTATGGCATATATATCACCAATCCATTGTACACAGTTTTTGGTTATGTAATGTTCTCCAGTTTCAGCGTTGAATCCAGATGCACGTGTTCGCATTGGAGTTCCCTTCGGTTGTCCCTTTGGTTGGCCGCTTTGTCTGATAACGTAGGTTGAGGTTATATTCTGTGTCCAGGCTGACTCAGTTACGGTTAGGCTTCCTAAACCTGCTTTCTCATGACGCAAACTTGGGTTTGGTAATCGACCTCCCATGCTGAGTTCAGTATATCATATCACCAGCGCTATCCCACCATTTCAGTGCACGGTGCGTTCAAACTGCATGACGTTCACATGACTACTGGCGCCGTTTTCAGTAGCATAGTTATGGCGTTAAGCACCTAAGGCATGTTGCGATCGTGCCCCACCATGACAAACACTGTTGTAACGAAGTTAACTTATTTTCCCGAAATCTTTTCTCATTACAGGCGAGTTTTTACATCCACTGTAACGAATAAATCAATCGTGTGAAGACATCTCCATCATGGACCACAATAAATCAGTGGTTCTCACTGATGGTTAACTGCCACACAACCATGAAGAAAAAAAAAACCCTGTACACGACGAGAATGAATAATAGGAGAGGGGAACAGACCTAACTAGTAAAAATAGCTAAGTCTGTGTTCAACTATCCAGCGTCAGTGTGCTTGTACCTTGTAAACAAACAATCGAACTGTAAGTGGAAGTAAGGCGTCATCAGCTAGACACCTTCCTTACAGTTTTCACTGCCCCGCGTCATTGAGTGCACTTGCTTCACGGACAAATTGGTCAGAATGCGACGATGCAGCCATCTCGCCTAGCATCTTAAACCACCGGCTCTGTGAGTCCGGTGGTGCTCAACCCGGAAGATGAGCCCGACCTACAATGACCAACTCCTTGGTGAACGACTGTACCTCACTAAGTCGGGTCATCACCTATCCACCTCGCACCTTACGCCAGTCGACCGCAGCATCGGCAGAGAGTTCTCTGTGTGATAGAAGGCTAACTGACATCCTCAACACATGGTCTAACTATTTAAATCTGCAAATGTAAGGACTGAACGGAGGAACTCGTTCGACAGTCATTACCAAATACCTCCTTCCTTACCTTTTCGCTGCCGACCGGTATGTGCCACTCGACGCAAGTGATCGAACACAGACATCTGTGGTCATATACCTGAAGACGGTTAACGTCCTCTGCTCTGAGTGGCCGTGTGTTGGCTATAACAAATTTTTCACTGTGCCATCGCTCGTTCACCCCCATGCCATCAGTAACGGTACAGCTGGCACATGCATGTAGGAAGAACCTATTGTCCGTCCGTATTTCAATCTTGAAGTTCCTTGCCGCAACGCGCACCGAGCGGGTATCACACACGTGTCAGCCACCAGACGTTCCAGTGTCTACATGCGTAGTAATGAATTCTGACCGGCCTGTTGCATCTTGTTCACTATGCATATCGCTCACTTATTCATACATGCAGTGGGGTTACTGTTCACTTTGTTATTAATATGTCTCCCTCATTAGATACCGAATGAAAAGATGTAAAAGGCTGTTCGTGGAGATGGATATTTGCGATGGGACTGCGCACTGGATAACTATCAGCCGGTACCTTAACCTCACTATCACATCCGATGGTTAACATCATTGTGTGTTTGGGTGTGTGTGCGCACAAGGATGGGCGGTGAATGACTTGACTGTTAGAGATTAATCGGTGGATGAGGCCGCACACAGTTCCACTTTATATACTTCTGCAACGCAGTTTGTTCGAACGAAAGCGACATTTGAATCCTGATCGTCATTGATGTGGACACTGGTGTGAGTAATTTGAAATTGTACTCTTTTCATTACTCGGTTTGTAAGACAGTTAATGTTCAGTAGTTCAACTTTTGGTAGGTAATGCGGAAAAGGACTTTCTTCAACATCATTATGTCATTTGGTTGAATTGCATGTTTCCTAATTTGTATGACATTTTGTTGTCATCGCATTGCCTCTAGTAGTTCACTCACCGGATATTTTACAGCTGCTTACGATCGCCATAATCCTCTCGCGTACGTTTTTTCTCCAGTAGATCCATGACAATCTTTTCTCCAGTTTTACTTACGGGATTTACAAAATGCGTGCCACTCACCTGCTTTATGGTCTGTTTTTAAACCAGCTAGTTGCTGTTACATAGTTTTATGTTCAATGATTGGACATATTTCTTATCCACTTGTCCGAATTTGAGTACGATGTCTTTTACGTATAGCCACGTTAACCAAACGGCACTTCGTTTGCTTGCTTTTACTTGCAGAACTCGATGATTATGCCGAACCAACCGTCGTTGACTCAGATACCCGGGAAATCGTTTCGCCAGATTCTTCTCATTCAGAATCCCGTTCAGTAATCGAGGCAGTTCCTCCAAGTAACCGTCCTCAGGCTGGTTTCAAGCGGTCGCTGACGCACAGTTCCGTTCCAACCGCAAGCGTCAGTGACCACCCTTTAAGCGTAGGAACCAAAGTTGAAGAAGCACTTCCACACAAACGCACCAAGTTAGAAACACCATCGCAGTCGTTGGAAGATTCCAATGGATTTACTAAGTCTCAAGGTCCCTCAGTTAAGCCGGAAAAAGAAGTTAGGAGAAGTGTCTCACCCGGAATTTTGAAAGGTAAGACAGCCGGCGTGAAGAGTTTGAGCTCAAGCAAGGGTCCGAAAAGTGTTTCAGCAAGACGCCGCCGTCTAATTGATAGTAGTTCAAGTGAAGAAGACAGCCATCAAGGATCTAGTACTCGACCAGCCGATTCCGGTTCACGAGAACCTTCTCCGACACCAATGGCCAGTAAAAAGTTAGTGCAAGGAGCCGTGCCGCTGAAAAGTAGCGGAACAAACGGAGAAACTATGGGTCCTGGTTCTTCGAGCAATGCCCATTCGAAGAAACAGAGAAGGCCAGATGACAATCCTACACGCCGACAATCAAAACCCACCGAATCAGAGTAAGTTGTTGTCAGCAGATGTGCTTTTGTTTCAGTTATGTAAATTGGCGGCCAATTTTTACTTGTCCGAATTCTGTCATTTATTTGATCGTATAATGGCTAGAAATAGCTTATGCTCAGCGCACAACTGCAACAATCGCCCGCCATTATCTGACCGATGTGAAGCTATCCCATACCTGCCACGTAAACGAGATTCGGCCTCACCAAGACGACCCACCTAGGCATTCATATCTCCGGCCAGAACGACTATATCAGAGCCACGCGTCGACCGAAAGAAAGCGGTCAGATGTGGATAAAATGTGTCCTTGATGCCCACGTCACTACAGTCAGCTGGAACGTAAGCAGACACAAGGAAAATATTTTTGATGCCTTACTTTCACTTATAGCTCGGTTGTTTGTTTGCAAGGTGTAGGCGCCTTGATGTTGTATGTTTGAATATAGACATAGCTATTTTTAGTGGTTTGGTCCCCTCCCCTTTCCCTCTTTTACTTCTCTCTTCTTTTACAAGGTTTCCTTTTTCGTCTTCGTGATTATGTGGCAGTTAAGCATCAGTGTGAATCACTGATGTATTGCTGTCTATGATGTTGTTGTTGATGATGATGTTACCAGTACGAACAGTTCAAGGCTGTCTCATTAACCGTAGAAAAATGGTCATCATTAACCATCCATACTGATGATGACTGAACAAAATTGGACAAAGTGTGCCTTCTGTGACACCACGAGACGATTCCAATGCTTATGTGAAGGGCCAGTTATACTCATTCAAACTTTAAAGATACTTGATTTTAAATGGTCTAGTCTTCCATTTAGAATGCTCATCTATCGTTTGCTATACTACCTATCATTGACCGAGCCCCGTGCTCACTCGTTTGAGATACAAGACAGCTTCTTCATGCTTCGACGTGGACAAATTGAAGGAGTCAGCAGTAATTTGTAAACCGTTGGTCATGTTCTCCCGAAATCGTTAGTCTATCACCCCTATTTTAGTTACGTTAGACGATATACGAGTCATTAGCGCTCGGTGGAATGAAGATTACCACAATTTGCCCGAATTGTATAGGAAGTAAACTTAGCTGATGAAGTGGTGGCATAAATATCGCAAAGGTGCTAGTCTGCAGATGGCGTGTGGTTCATTATTTCTTGTTTACACAGTATAGGTACCTCAGTTTTCATCGTTTACCTCTGAATGTAGATTTCGAAAACTAAACACAATCCTTCCTTTCATTTTGTTCCGAAGATTCTTTTTTCTGTCATGTTTGTGTAAGGTAAACAGTGATTCCATCCGGTTAGAGCCTCCTTGACTTTCAAATATTATGGCTAGAGATGTTAGGGGAGATGTTGTTTCATCAAGTCCAGTCTCATGAATGTTGATGTTGTGTGACACTTCTCTGTAAAGTGAATGCAGTTAATGTTGTGGTATGGTAAAAACCGTGGATGCTGTCCTCTTCTCTCCGCAATCCGGCCTTTTGTTTGTACGGCGTTACTTGTATGGGTCAGGCATTGGGTCTGATCTCATCCTTCTTATTCCGCCAAACCATTATGTACTCTTTGCTATAATTGTTTAACAGCTAGGATTCAGCACGAACCACTTCTCTACTGTTGGTATTGCTGTCAATAGTGCGTTAGACATCAAACAACCCGCTGGATTTTCTTCATCCGCTTCATTGGACAATTTGTCCGAACCGTGAGATTGATCTGAATCCCGCAAGTTATCTCTTATTGCATCCAACTTTGTCCACATGTTGTGTTTCACTCATGAAAGGCTATCCTTGTGAGGGACTGCTCATAATTATCTATCTCATCGTGCCGATTACGAATCCCAACTTAACTTTCTTCCTGTTTGTTATCCAAGCATTACTTTGTGTGACAGTACGTTATCAACATTTTCCCCAAATGAAATCAGGAAGCTACTTCCTTACGTCCAACGTTTCAAATATCTATTCATTCTACATTACTCGCTCATCCGATTAGTCAGCTCACCTGTGATCCCCTCCCACCGGATTTTTGACAGCTCGCCTGGCACTTGTAATGTATATCACTTTGCAGGGGGTATTTCGCGTAAATACTTTGATAATTACATCGTTTCTTATCATTTTGCTGCGTGCAGCTGAAATTCTGTTGAACTCTAAATATATTACCACATTTTCAACTGGATCACGATGCAAACGATTGTTTGAACAAACCTGGTCCTCATTCTGTTATTCTCTACGTAGCTCTACCTGAACAGAACGTCAGCTGTTTTATCATTGAGCTGTCCATTAAACTGATTCGAGTAGTATTCTTTACATAAAACTGCGATCCAAGCTTGCGTTAATTTTCTATTTGCCAAATGCCTGAGTATGTTAAAGGTTGAAAATTTTATCTTTCGGGTTGAGTAAAGCGTGTTCATTTAGTGGTTGTGTGGCAGTTCACCCTCAGTTACAGCCATTAGTGTTCACTGTTCGTGACCGATGGAATGAGCGGGGCGTGTTACTGCAATACTTGGAATTCGGGATTTCGAACATCTCGTGATATTATGCTAGCCCGTGTGCGCTAGGGAAATTACTTGGCACTGATTGTGATTACTATTCATGCCACAGGAACGTACATCTATAATGTTACACTTCAAACCGATACCGGACTGCTCAGCTGTTTCTCTTTTTTTCGTCATGGCTTGAATTGTGGATTGGGTGAATAGGATTTGGTAACATCGAGACAATTGTATGTACGACTGTATGATCTGGTCATTACGGACGGTGTATTTAGTGGTCGTTGTTTGCGGCGTGTTGTCGGTATACCATTTTTGCAATGACGTTACTCGTCGGTGTATTTAAAACGAATAGACTTTGCTGCGTTCTCGACGTAACTTCTGGAATTCATAGACCTTTTCGGTTCGGCCACATCTGACTTGTGACGCTCTGTTTGTTGTATTTTGTTTGGTTTGTACGTTTGTCGGATGGGATTACAAAACGTTATTTCGATCATCATAATACACCGACCTCTGAAACACAGAGAATCAAATAGAAGAGTGAACTTCCGCTATGGTCACAGGTGTATTGATCAGACCTTCACCTTACCACGGATATTGGCGCATCGGCATCCCTTTCCTCAATACACGGTCATGAACCTTGTTGTATTCGTATACGTGCGCAATCAACGGTAAGCCTTACAGGCTATGACAACGATAGAGAGAAAACGTGACACAGCAGAAGTGCAAACTATGTTGTCCCATGCACAAGCTATAACGTCATTCTTGTGTGCATGGACGAATGAGTTATTGGTCGTTGAAGGCACGACCAATCAGAACTCAACTTGAGTCCTAAAACGAGCGTGGGGCACACAGGCGGCCCTGATGCGTATTTGTGGATAGCCACTTCGAATGTTTTCCACGTCAAATGAAGCTCGACAATGTTATCCGACCTTCCACATCCACTTGCTCATGAACAGTGTTCTGGAAGTAGCACTCAGAGATTCCGAGGATCTCAGAACAAAGCTTCTACCAGACAGTAAGGTGACTGATACCATATATGTGGACAACATCCTATTACTTATTTCTTCAAAAAAGAATATGCAACGTACGCTGAATCCGGAGAATGGTTTGGCTGGTCTGTACAGCATGTACTTTGCACCTCCAAGCTGTAACGCGTTGATACAAGGTGAGTAGGCACTATCCATGTCTTCTTTAGTGCTGACAGGGTGCACTGAAAAGGTACCTCGTGGTTGGTGCTTATCAACATTCATTCCCGTTTTCTAAATGGGGGACCGAAGTCAATGCAACAATCACAGAGGCATCAGGTGGTGTCTATTGCGTCCAAGTTGCTTACTGGCCTCATTTTACGTCGTCTCACTAAGCCCAGAGAAAGCCAGATAAGCAAAGAACAGGCAGGATTCCGATCCGGTCGAGGGTGCATTGATAATATTTTTACCTTCCTACGGATCTTGGAACATCGGCACTGTTACAGACAGCCGACAGTCGTGGTCTTTTTGGACCTAAAGGCAGCTTTCGATTCAGTTGCTCGTAACGTTCTCTGGAGCTGCCTTCTTCGCAAGGAAGTACCAGGGAAATACGTGAATCTATTGAGAGCACTGTATG
>JTDE01001069.1:133635-146439 GCA_014338405.1 Paragonimus skrjabini miyazakii
TATAATGGATGCCAGAACCCTAGAAATGACTAGGGTCAAACTAGTTCCCCTGTCGTTTTCGCAAGAGCTCCTGATACCCTTTTTGAATATAGGAACTATTATCGCGTGACCCCAGCGCAGAGGGATAGTCTCCGTCGACCACACGAGTTGAAACAGCTGAGTCAAGGCCTCGACTAACACCTCTCCACCTTCTTTAAAAAGTGCCGGCACGAGATCATCTGGACCGGTATGGTATACCTTTAATCAACCGTCGATGTCTCACAGAGTACTTTGTTGCCATTGTACCTTTTTATTTGTCCACAGTCAAGGTTTTGCTGTTGTAGACCCTGCTCTACGTTTATTTCAAAGGTCACCTGAACCTTAGGTTATGTCAAATTGCTAACGACCGCATAACAGCCGGATAATGTTTCTATAATAGGAAATACGTAGATATCAGTAAGTCCATACTAGTGGATATATATAAAGTCAGAGTGAGATATCATATAGGTTTTATGTCCCGAAGACGTTTTCGGCTGTCTGGTCGAACATACATGAGGTTCACAAATTCAGCATTGTCGCCAGGACGACCTCCATCTGGACATGGGTGTGTTATCATCACATTACTTACAAAGGGGGAGTAGGCAACTGGTGAATGAAAAAAAACGAACGTGTTACATTTGCCTTTCCAGAGTACGTGACCAAACCATATGCGAAATCGACAACCTTTGATTTCAAGTCCGGGTACTCTTTCTGCTAAGAATGGCAGCCATTTAAGGTACAATCCCATACTCAGAGATACCTTTGTTCGCTCCGTGATCTCAGACTTTTTTCTACTGTCAGCCGCGCATTGTGGCTGCTTCCTTGCCGTCCAACTTACCGGAAATTCTGCGCGACGAACACTCAGGTGCCGTCACTCGGATCTGTGTGAATTGGCGTGCTTGTGTTTTTTGTGTTAACTGATCTGCAGAACGGATTGCCGTTGTGACCGATTTCTCACTGATTTTACTTGTCACGAAAACTTCCTTACTGTTTGTTGACGTTTTTCAGTCCTCGTTGAAAGAGATCCGGAACGAACACTACTCAACCCATTTGGTGTCAGTATTCTCAGCCTACTTCTCGTTTCAAATTCCTACGTAGTTTGCTTGTTCGTATCATTCCCCAATTTTCTGTACTCCTAGTGGTGGAGATTTGATATGAACGGATCAGCTGTGGCCTACCCATAAAATACATGTGCAGTCGGTAATCACAAGGGTACCATGCCTTCATGAGTTCTTCCCAAATTGATTAATCCCTTGCGTGTTCAAATTTTCAATACACTACTGACAGCGCGTTTCATGAAGCATTACGTAAATATTGAAGAGCCAACAAACTCATGTTAAAACTATCTTCAAGTAGATGAACCTAAAATTGTGCAATTTTGAGTCTAGCAGATGAATGTTATCTATATAGATATCACTTACTTTGTGCACTAGATCCATCACTCATATATGAAGTAATTAACTAGTGATTGTAAGGTAGATAGAATATTTGGTGACCAAGGAAAAATTTGCTTCCGTTGAAACGCATGTTTAGGTTAGCCATGCAGTTGCCTGTATTCCCCCGATCATTTTGCTGTTGATCTCCCTTTGCGGAGCGGTAGAGATCTTTTCATTTAGGCCTTTCGAATGAATGTAATCCCACTTTCAAAACTAAAGTGAACTGTTTCCCAAACACTTGGAATTCAGATTTCTCTAGTTGTCAAGAGAGTCGACTTTTCTCCTTCCGGTTGATGCGGTTAGCATTTTGCAATTCTCTCATCGTTCGTCCACTGTTTATTCAATTCAGTTTGAGATTCGCAGACAGTCCGTTCAGTTTAGCTTGTTTCTATCAACGGATGCGCTGTTCGTAACCTTTTGGTTGCCTGTACTCATTCGGTACTTTATTCATCCAAACTTCGTCGCTGTTATGTCTCCCTTTCTCGTTCAGTGTCGACGGTACAAATTATCTGCAGATGTCCGGGAGGCAGCCGAGAAGACGTTACGCGCGTTTCAAGCTATCCGAAGCAGTGCCACAAAAAAGGAGGCAAGTTTTTCTTGCGGATTTCTTTGACAGTCTTGATCCTGAGTCATATCGAACCACATCTTTCACAGTCGATTTTTGCCAACTCATACGTTTCGTCCTCTGGTGCTCATACTAAATGACGGGGGACACTTAGTGGTCATCCTTTTCAATAGCTGTTATTATGCTCTACCGTCCCATCTGACTTCATCTGAGTTATTATTTCTGTCGTGTATATAGTACTGTGATGCTTCATTTGCCCAAGAGGATTTTGGTTGGCTCTGAGTATTTTGACAGATGTGCTGCAGTATTTACATGTCTGTTCATTTTTGACGCTGTTTTTTGATATCCGTTGGTCAAGTTACGTTTCTCTTGTGCCTCATAAATCGGTTTGTTACAGTTGGTTCGTTTCAATAATTTCGATAAGAAGATCAGAAGCGCAAATTGCCTCATATTAACAAGCGTAGTATTTCTTACAATGTGATCACACGCATACTAATCGTTTCTACAGGAACAGACAACATACAGCAATAGAATTGGAGCGATTTTGAAAACAGCGACGCACAAATAAATTAGATACTAGATATTAAATTGAGTTTATCTAGACTGTCTAAGCGCATCCATGTGTTTACTAAGGCAGCCGCCGTCTGCGAATGCAGATGTAGGCAGCTCCGCTTAATCAATGGTGCCTCGACGGATTCCACGATGCTTCTCTTTTTATTCCTGTTTAACACATTGAGGACTCCGGAGACACGTTTTGTCTGGTTTCATTCGAGAACTTGGAGCTAGATTAAGCTGAGTTTCGTGCGGATTAATCGAAGTTATCCCTGTCCTGTTCGCTCAGGCGCGCTGGGTTGCGTTAGCTGGTCGGGGGGACAAGTGGCTGATGGCCATCCGGGTATAACAACTATTGCAATCATACAAAAATCCGTAAATTACGCAGTGTCTGATAGAATGATTCAAGGTTTCTCTCTTTGCGCCCACTGAAAGTAATGTTGTCTACTGTACTACACGTGCCTGAGCAGTGTAGTAGTTGTATTATTTGGGTTTCATTTCAGATGTTGAACGGCGTTCACCTTTAAGCGTGATTTCCTGGTTTGTAAGTTTCCTCGGTAGTTATTTGTTCTACTCTCCCCTTGTTTGATGCATATTTCCTAAACTGCATTGCGCGTCCACTTTCCTTCAAAGTTGGAGGTGAGATCTGTAGTTTCCTTATACTTATTACACGTTCCATTTTGAACTGTTCTCGTACGGTAAGTTGCTTGATTTGGCTGGGACGCTATAAAAATGTCATATCGGTCAGTTCCTGTCGCGAAACCGAACTATCCTTTCCGATGTATCAGAACGTCCAAGGTCGGAAATCGGTTTTTTTCTTCCTGTACGCTGAGCGTTGTTCGGGTGCACCGAGTTGAATACATCAACCATTTGATTTTAATCTGTGTCCGGGCCATCGTATCGTCCACATAGTATCTATAAGAAGCTACGTTTTTTGAGGGTCTTCACCGAGGTAATGGACTGGTCTTAATAACTCAATCAGTTTGTCAATAAGTTTGGTCTTCAGAGTTCAGCCATACATTGCAAGTTTAGAGCTCTGAAAGCCCTCCTTGGTTGGAATGTAAATATAGCTGATTGGTTTGTCACTCAGTGTTATCACAACTTAATGCGACACTTAAATTCAGCGGAATGTATGTAAAAAATTCATCACAAATGTTCGTTTGGTAGAGACACTGAGTGTGTTTAAAAGTATATTTAAGAGTAGCCTAGTTTATGCTTTTCTTATTGATTATAATTTGTCCACGAGTTATCTGGCGAGTTTTTGCCAAGGGCTGTTAACCTTGAGCATAATGGTTTCATGGACACAATGGGTTTGTGCGTTCTTAGCAATCACTACATAAGACGTGCGACTGCCGGAGAGTTTAAGTTTGTTCATGTGTTTCGTGGTTAACCTGTGTTGTCACACAAAACGTTCTCGTCCGATCTTCTCAATTTTCACTAGATTCTTTTACTATGTGTCTTGTACGGACCTTTGCTTATTATTGGTGCGGACTGCAACTCACAGACGTCAACTTTTTTGTTCGTCACGAGGTTCTTTATCGGACAAGCTCAGGTTTATCTATCTAAAAGCTACATTCAACTTTCGCCGTTGCCAAGCACCTGTAGTGAGGAGAGTGATTAGCGTTCCCAAGATCTTTGGGAGGAACGCGAAAAGACTGCTCCCGCTGATTCGCAAGTTGCGATCGATTGAACAGATCTACACATTCCTCTATGTTCACAAGCGGTTTGCGTTAATATTGCAGCTACGCTGGTTCATAGGAGTTGAATTATAGTTATCTGTTTACAGTACACATGTTCTGAACCAATTCAATTATCCTTATCGCCAGCAGCACTACGGTGGTTCGTGCTGATATTGACGCTTCCAAGACGTGAGATATTTCCTTATGTAATGATCACGCTATTTCTCGTTTTCTCTTTGGTCTGATTTGAAGTTAGACAATGTCACTTTTCTTGTTGACATCAGACACTTGGTTGTATACATTGATGTAGTTAATTTCTAATCCCTAGAATATAATAGCTTTTACTTATCTCTGCACTTTCTGTTTGGTCATTTGACTTGTGTTTATCCTTTTTATTGTTATATACTTTAATTCTCATTGTTGAAAGATATGATATGACATGATATTAAGCTTCTGATTCTCCTGATTACTTGATGTTTTTTTGTACGTTCGTCAGGTCGCTCAAACTCAGGCCCTAATCACCGCACACCAAACTCGTCCAACGATTATAAAAACCGAATCCAACAGTCAGATTTCTAAAAGAGCCCTCGATCGACCACTTCCTGGTCAAATTGACCTAACGCGTTCTGCGACAGTCGACCCACAGTCGACCACGTCAGTCATTAGCGGACCGTCTGCTTCTGATTTGCCTCCCAAATCGACTACTGTTGAGACAGAGAGTCTAACTGCTGATTTGGCAGCCAAAGTAGATGATATGCTTTCGCTAATTCGTGCGACGGATGAGCGCATGGCCGCTGCAGCCACTTCACACCCAAAAGCATCTGGTAAATCTATACTGACCTCAGTACAAGAATCTTTGTCGTCCACAATATCTACAGAGATCGGCTTTGACAACGGCCGGAACATACGTGCCTCAGCTGTTGCCGCCGCTGCGGCACATATGCATGACGAAGAAGATGAAGAATCGGTTATGTCCCGCGTTGAACAGGTTGCAGCTTTCGAAGCAGCTTCGAAACTGTCTTCCAATTATATGCATCCAGCCGGCATACCACCTCCACCACCTCCTCCACCTCCGGTCCATGCGGGTTCTTTCCACATTCCTCCAACAAGCCCACCTCCTTCTCATCCCCTGTCGCCCTCAGCTGTCGATCTAGACTTGGATTCTCGAATAGAAATGCTCATCACTGGTCCAAAAACCAGCGATATACGATCTAAGTCAAACAAAACCTCCCCGGTATGTCATACAGACTCCAAGCTTCCTGACCCAAATATTCAGTCTCCGCCGAAAGCCGCAAATCAATTAGTACGGACCTCGGACAATGGCCCTGTGACCCTTGCTCCCACTCTTTTAGCAAGGCGACATGCTATAGCGGAAAAGATCGCTATTGTGACGGGTCGAGTGTCAAACTTAACCCCGGTGAAATCTAATGCGTCCAAGTCCTCAGGTTCTCAATCTGAACGCACATCTATCCCATTAACCTCAACCTCTCAGTCCACCTCCAAGGACGATGAACTCTACGATTTGTTAGGCGTGTGACGCTTTGTTTCTCTAGGGATATCCTAACATCTCATACAGACTCCGTTTATGAGCCGTGTAATTTCTTTCGACCGTCTTTTTTCTAATCCAGAATCTTGACTCCTTATGGCTTCCTATGTGGTTTGTGCGTTTGTGAAACTGATTGTTTCGGTTACGTTCTTATACTGTTCCTACCCAAACAATCTGAATTTTTATCGTCTCTTCTCCCAGTTCGTCTGTTCTGCTTGGTTACTTTTACTTTAGCCCCTGTTGTGTTCTGCTCAAACTTCCCACCGATATTATTCAGCATGTGCTCAGCAGCAAGGCAACCTGAGGACTAACAACTTGGCATTTGTATAAATCTTCGAACGGTTGGCCAGCCGTAGTCCGACTCCGTCTGCCGAGCATCTCGCTATTTCTTCGCCCTCATCTTGATTTAATCGTCCACCCTGTGCGGTTTATCGCACATGCGTGCCTCGCTTTCTCATACTCCCATCGCTTTGCCTCGTCATTTTCTTACTGGCCAGTTCTTTTCTGTGCGCCGATTTTCACTCACTTCCCGAAAATGCTGCACGGCTGTTTGGTCGTATCACACTGAACTCGTCTTCTCATTTGCCTAGCCAAGTTCAGTTATCCTTCCTGGTTTTAATGTTATGAACGCTCGTGCTTAAGAGGCCTCAGTTTGCTTTGCTCCTCGTGGAATCCTAGCTCCATCAGTAGTGGGTGTACATATGTGGAACCCGTTGATTAATTCGTTTTCACCTCTTGTAAACAAATGGTAAATGATTTTATGAAGTCAGCTGTAGGAGGTGCATACAATTGAGCTCTAAATCGCGGTAAAATGCACCGTCACCCCAAGCGACCACAACTCACCCTCGTTCTCATTCGGTTCATTTTACCCTCCACATAACGCTTTTTTCCGACAATCATTCTTCAAGGAAATGACTAGTTGCTGCAACAGGTGGACACCTCTACCGTCGGGTTACTATGTACGGCTGTAGCTTTTATCGCTTTTCCATTAAAATGAGGACGTCTGTAAGTGTTATAACCAGTTGGACTTTCACAGTTCTGGTCAATAAAACTGGTTCTCGCCTGGCTGGCCGCATTTGCGATAGTTCTCTCATAATGACGGGTGACTATTTTGTGGACTTTCTTTGGCGAGCTGTTGCAGTTCTATGATGGCTAGCTATGAATCTTGTTTAATTTAAACATCTGATTGCCTATCGTTAAAACCGGACCACCGCAGTCTATCTTATCAGTTGAAATGCAGGGGACTTATCCGCACTTCTGTAATACTACTTACAATCTTTTCGATGTGAGGTCGTTCATTTTTCTATGGGTTCGAATGTTCTGATGGACCAGGGGTGTAACTAATGTTAACGCAACTAAGTGCTGAAGATTCCAGCCAGCAAATCCAATGCATCGTCGTGGGCGGGATTGTACGATTGATAATCCTAAGTTTGCCATGTATGGGCAGGTCTACTTGTAGTTTATCGTGCTTTCGCTGTTGCTAGTTAACCCCAGTGCATGATTGTGGGGTCTGTTAGGGCAGACACAGAAGTAGAGGGTACAAGTTGGGTTCGAGGAGCGGAATTAAGGCCAGTTAACTTTGAAATCTAAAGTCGTAGTCTGTATATGTGACAAACGATCACTGAGCCCTAGGCGTTGACTTGATTGCCGTTTCTCTTCGACACTGCGTCATCGCTATTTGAGTTTGGAAAGGTAATTCATCGAATTAGTTTCCCTCGTCACGTTGTCTTGCGTTTGTTCGAATTGTGCATTCGGTGAAAAAGGGCGGAAACAGTTACATTTATCATTCTCCAGGCAGTGGAGTGGGGTTTTGTCTATTGAACACAATTGCGGCATTCTGTCAGAAACAAGATCAGAATGCACGCAAACGTTGTCCAATTTTATCATACGCGATATTCTTTGAAGGGCTCGATTTTACACGCTTCTGTGGTTAAGTAGCAAGTCCATGTAGAAAAGTCGCCCCGGTCCTCGGCTGTTCTGATCGGATTGCTGATTTCTCCGAGTGTGGTTGCTGCGGCCGCACAATGATATGTGCGGCATTCCAACTACTTAAGCCGAAGTGCTGTAATTATATTTTGAACATTTAGTGTTGAGGTTTTGCGCCATGTATTCGAGGGCCAGTGAACGGTGGTGGGACTGTAAAATGTGAATTTACGCTCTACCTAACGTGGCCGAAGAATGTATTGTCATTCTTTTTTCCATGCAACAGTGAATTTGGACTTGAAATTGACGAGGTATTAGTTTTAAAGAAGCGGGGTTTGCATTGTGAGCTAAAGTTGAGAATTCCTGTAGTTCATTGTCTGGAGAATCAATTTACATAAAATGTAAGTTGGTGGCAGCACCCAGTGGCATATGCCACCGACCCACCTGTCACCATTTTTTTGCGACGAAATGACCACATGGTACGGCGTGCGTGTCACAACTTTGGAGGGTTTTTTGCGACATGTTGCTGTGTCATGGAATAGGTTGTTAGGTTGGGCATTGTGCCGAATGAGATTGAGCATGCATCTGGTCGCTAGAGCCACGTTCGAAATGCTTCGGGAGGGAGTTAGGGCACTGGAAACCAGATGTGTTGGCTAAATTAAAAAGGTCAGTGGGTCGCTTTGGTGAATTGAACATTTCCAGATCCAGTGGATCACTCTGAGCACGTATCGGTCTAACAAATTTCCACTACGGAAGGGCATCGGTCAGTTCTAAGGGCTACTGTGTGTCATGCACGTGCTGCTTGTTCGCGTTTGTGTCTGTCTCTGCTCTGCTTGTACGCGAGCTTGTGCATTGCTTACGCCGGATCATTGTGTTTTTCACTGACCGTTTTACTGACTATTTGGGCAACTATTTGTGTCGTAGATTTGCATATACCACGGTCGACTGCAGTGTTTTCCTTCAACGGTTTCAGCTGTATCCCATTTACAAGCCCTGAGTTCGGCTGCCGTCCGTTGACTTATGAATATTATACAGGTGAGTCAAAAGTTGTAGCATGGTGATGCAGTTAAAAAATCGTGACGAGCGGTGTGAATAACGTCATTGTCATCATAGCAGCCATGAGCCTGACCAAAATGTACTGTGGCTCGAAACGCAGTACCTCAGAAGTGACGTGGAATATCCTCGAAGAAAACGTTACTAAGGTGTTTGAAACTTAATAAAAAAACTAAGTGGAAGAACTAGAAATGGTATGGATACAGGTACGCCATTGACTGCGACACACCACCATCTCGGATAGCGTCTCTAACCAGCGGTTCGAGTGATCACGAGGACCTCATTCAGGCAGGTGACATCTACCCACTTTGCTCAGTGGGGCAGTCTAGGTCTTCATATTTCGTGACCACGTTGTTGCTTGACCACCACGCGGTTCTACCCAACTGTTGGTGGCCTCAGTATATAATGTCCGGTACGGTCACGCGCAGTTGGCATACCGATTACGTGACCCAACCATCGCAAGCTGTGTACCGTGATTAGTTGACTAATTTATCGCGCATCCCGAGCGTTCCGAAATACGCGTCAGCGAACGGCCACATTACTCACGCGATCAGTCCACTTAATATGGGCCAACTGGCGGAGACAACGATGGTCAAACACAGCAAGCCTGTTGATATATTCCTTGCGAACAGGCCATGTTTCCGAACCGTAGAGCAAAATGGAACGCACACAGGCACAATGTACCCCTCCTTTCAGCGACAACCGAACCTCTGCGACGCTACAGATGACGCAGTTTGGCCAGCGCAACGCGTGCCTTTGCAACCCTCGCTGATATCTCATCAGCAATATTACAGGCTGACGAGATAGTGCGACCCAAATATGCGAAACTGTCCACAGTCTCAACCGGATTACCTGCAATGAAGACAGTTGGAGTTGAAGTGCCCCAGTCTTGAAGCAACACTCTGCACTTTGAAGGTGCAAAGCGCATTCCATACAAACCAGCTCGGTCGCTCAACCTGTCCAGCATGGTTTGCGTGTTTTCGGCAGAAGGGCTAAGTAAGACAATGTCAACCGTGTACTCCAGATTGGTCAATCTAGCCCCAGGAAGAAACTCAACACCAAGTTCCCTGGACTGCTCAAGCGCACCCTTCAGACTGTCGTCCATGACAAAATTGAACAGGAAGGGGGAAATCGGACACGCTTGACAAATACCACTGAAAGTGATGAACGCTCGATACAGTTGTCGATACACTCTCACCCTGTTTACAGAGTGTGCATACAGTGCTCTCAATAGATTCACGTATTTCCCTGGTACTTCCTTGCGAAGAAGGCAGCTCCAGAGAACGTTACGAGCAACTGAATCGAAAGCTGCCTTTAGGTCCAAAAAGACCACGACTGTCGGCTGTCTGTAACAGTGCCGATGTTCCAAGATCCGTAGGAAGGTAAAAATATTATCAATGCACCCTCGACCGGATCGGAATCCTGCCTGTTCTTTGCTTATCTGGCTTTCTCTGGGCTTAGTGAGACGACGTAAAATGAGGCCAGTAAGCAACTTGGACGCAATAGACACCACCTGATGCCTCTGTGATTATTACACAGACTTCGTGCCCCCTTTTTGAAAACGGGAATGACTGTTGATAAACACCAATCATGTGGCACCTCTTCAGTCTCCCAAATCGTCTGGAGAAGTTTTGTCAATTCTGATAGCAACCTGTCACCCCCATCCTTGGATGGAGAAAGAGGGTGGAGGTCTGGACCAGCAACCTTATTACGCCTCAATAACTTGAGCTCCAGAGCCATTTCTGCTTCCGACGGAGGGCCGTATTGAACGCAGTAACTGAGCAATCGTGGGCCGTCGCTCACGTGATCTGGTTCAGGCCATCTGAACTGTTCTTCAAAATGCTCAGCTCACTTGTCAAGCCGGCGTGATTGACTGGTAATAAGTGAACCATCTTTTTCACATATGGTCTCACTTATACCGACTCGACGGCCAGTACAACCACGGATCAGGAAAAAAAATTTTCTGCTATCCCCAGATAAAAAGGCTCTTTCTACTTCTTTCGATTGTTCGACTTAGTAGTGTTCACGATCTTTGCACAAGCTTATGGTCAGCTTGCATTTAAGTTCTCAACGGTCATCATCCTATTCAGAACCAGTTGGGATGGAGCGACGCTTATTCATAAAGTTTATAGACGTAACGGAAGTCCAGTCCGGTCGAAACTGAACAGCTCTTTTGGAACATGCCTGTGCACAGCAACCTTTTGGTAGACGATCTTTATATCCCTATCGCTTGAATGCCAGTTTAGTACCTTGCATTCACGGGCGTGTTTTTTCTGGGCAAAGGATAAAACAAAACGGGCACGCACAACAGCATGGTTCGAGTCCAGGTGGTTGCTCCAAGAGGCACGACGATTCTTAACAGAGTTGTGCCATCTATAACTGACTGCTATATGATCCAACTGAGTCCACGGCTGAGAAGCACACATAGGTCTCCAAATAACACAGCGCTTCTTCCTGTGTTGGGATGCGGTACTCGAAATATACAAACCGTGGGATGCGCACAGCTGTAGTAGTCTTTCACCATTGTCAGTGCGTTGTTCCTGGACACCAAACATACCTCCAAGCCGCTTCTCATCCGACGACCAAGTTGAGCATTAAAGTCGCTCTTTAGTGTGATGATGTCTGAGTATTTAGTTTGCTTCAGAAGGTCAACGAGGGCATCATAGAACGTATTCTTGGTGGCATCCGAACAGCTGTGCGTCGGAGCGTACGCCGATATAATGAATACACAACGTCTTTCTGGTTTGCGTCGACAGACTTTTACAGATGTATTGAGTCTGACAGCGCACAAGTGACTGTTTACTGGGATGCAATAGAGCAAGCATTGCTCCGTTCTGGAACTCAGTGCGATTCCCACCCCAGCTTGAACACGAGATTCAGCCCCAGCGTCACCAGAAACCCTGAGATAGAAGCGCTTAGATCGACAGTTATCTAGAGGTGAACTCAAACGAATAACCATGCTAGAATCGTAGACACATGTCTCCGACACATATCACACATCAAGTTTCAGACTTGAGCGAGTACTAGCCAGAACAGTTTGCTGACCGACTTGTCGGAGAGTGCGGACATGGAAGGCGCCAATGTTTGCCAGTTGTTTTGGCCTCAGAAAACAATTATCGCATGAAGGAAAGTGGAACGCAGAAGACTTGAGGGGTAAAACAGTAGGAGGAAGTCGTGTCGGTCTAATAATGTCACATTCGGGAGAATGATACCTTCTGATATTTCCCGGTTGTTTATGACGCGGAAGGGGGTTGACTTGAGAGACCCCACCCCGAGTCTCTGGCTCAAACGTCTGACCTGGGAGACTGCAGGATGCAGAGTATTCATGGAGAATGTACTCGAAGCTACATCAGGCTTTTGTGAGATACCAAATGTTTTTCGACCGTATTGGATAATACGCAGGCGGTCACGGTCAATTGTTGGGCGATCGGAGTGCTGTGTTTGGGGGTAACTTTTCTAATCCCCTTCTTTCTGATACGGAAAACAGCAGTGCCGTAACTATAAAAATGGTTCTGCTGTATGCCCATAGGATCATGCCTCACTACCTAAGCACTCTTACGCGGTCAGTAGTGCGAGATACAATCCTATGAGTGTAACTGCTTTTCATCTGACTGCTGCCCTTTGACCTGTCTGACAAGGTTGAACCTGGAAGGACCGGATTTCTAGTCAGCATAGCCCGCCGGATCAAAACAGCACAAGCCCGTTCACCTGGTCAAAACAGCAGCATAGGTCAGGAGTATGAGTAACGTATCTTCTGCCAATTCGTCATGCGCACAGTAAACTGTGTGAACCGAATGCAAATTTGATTAATCCCTTTTGCATAAAGCCACCTGAAGTATTGACGAAATTCTAATCAATTGCGATGTGCAATTGATTGAAAGTTTTTCTCATACGGCCCATCGGGTAGACGAGGTCGGGTATTCTCATTGAATAATATCAAAGACCATAGCCATCTGTCATCAAAGAACACTGGTAACTATCTGCTAACTTTGTTGCTGGCGTCGCGTTTTGTGACACTAATTGTGTACACTC
>JTDE01001069.1:151285-163279 GCA_014338405.1 Paragonimus skrjabini miyazakii
TGGTTAGAGACGCCATCCGATATGGCTATGTGTCGCAGTCAATGGCGGACCTGTATCCATGCCATTTCTAGTTCTTCCACTTAGTCTTGTTTTAATAATTTTCAATCTTCTTAGTAACGTTTTCTTCTAGGGTATTCCACGTCACTGTTGAGGTGAGCGGCGGCCCGAGCCACAATACCTTTGGTCAGGCTCATGGCTGTTGTGATGATGATGATGATGATGATTCCCACATTGCTCGCGTCCGTCGCGACAATGAAGCTCTGTCCATTCACTGGCAAATTCAGGGTCAGCTGTCCCTCCTTCATCAATTGTTGGATCTTGAGGAACGCTGGATTGGCATTTTCTGTCCACTAAAATCGACAATTCTTGAGAATTTCGTACAATGGGCTGGCCAGTTCATTAAAGTTTTTGATGAAGCGACTATAGAACCAGACGCGATCGAGAAACTGTCGCAACGTCCTCTTCGATGTTGGCACCGGAATGGCGTCGATTGTGAACAGTTTCTCAGGAATTGGTTGGACTTCACCCTGACCAACCTTGTGACCGAGTAGTACTACCGTTCGTTTCGCCAGTTGACACTTTAAACTGTTGATTTGTGGGCCGGCTTGTTCAATCTTCTGCAACACAGCTGAAACGTGTGCTCCGTCTCATTCGCGCTGTAGATGACTATATCGTCTCCGTAGACAATACTATTGTTCAGTCCTTCCAGCACCTTCAACATCAATCATCTGGAAGTGAACGGGGTGCTTGACAGTGCGGACGGCATATGTTTGAAGCGATATTGTTTTTCTACCATTGTGAACGTCGTTTTGTCTCGGTCCGATTGCTTGATTGGAACCTGCCAATATCCAGACCGCAGGTTTAGCACTGTAAATATCTAGGCGTTCTGTAGCTTGTCGAAAATCTCTACAACGGCTGGTACTGCTACCACTTTATTGACTGTAATCTCGTTGAGTCTCCTGAAGTCGACACAAAATTGAAATTCACCAATGGGCTTCCTCACCAACAGAACAGGAGAACTGAATGGGCTATCAGCCTCCTCAATGATTTCCTACTCCAGCATGCCTCTCACTTGCCGCTCGATTTCCGGCTGCAGGCGAACCGGAGTTCTTCTGGGTCCGAGTGGTCGAAATTGGTCCAGCTTGATGGAGATTTCATGTTCAATCCAGTCACAGTAGCCATATGGGTATTGATCCGTGGTGAACAGCTTTCGGAACTTGCATATCACTTCATTCAGCAACCGGTTGTCTCAGGCTGGTATTGCTCTGGGTGCATCCACTTCATTTTGCCCAAGCTGAGATTTGCGTTTTCTCGTTAACGGAACCACTGCATGTAACGTTACGTTCTTCAAATGCTTCAAATCAATCATAGCCTCAACGCGGTCAAGAAAATCCGCTCCCTATATAGTCTGGCGTGAGTCGGGGGAAATGACGAAAGGTTGCTTGATTACGTAACCATCGATTCCGACATCATACTCCGCCATGTCCGTAACTTTGAGTGTAAACCCACCGACTGTTCGAACGACCATCGCCCACGGCTGAACAACTTTTCCCTGCCTCGGTCCAGTCAATGAAATCGCCGCTCCCATGTCAATCAAATAACACTCCGAGGTACCGTTGATTCCTATCCTAGTCTGAACTGCCGTCTTATCAACCGCCCCTATTATCGGATCACCATTCCCAGACAAAAAAAAACAATGAGCAAAACGTTTATTTACATGGAACCGCACCGCAGACTTCGCTACGGTTCTCTCCCTTCTTCATCTTCAAAGCCGCCACTTCTTGAGTCAACTTTTCCATTGCGGTTCGCAGGTCATTCACTTCACTTGGTTCACTCGTCTTCAACTCGCTGTCTGTCGGGGAGTTTTTGCCAATAATTGTCGAGCCGCATCAGCCAACTGTTCCCACGTCATCGGATGTGCGATGAGAGCCACCCTGAGCTGATCCCGGACAGTTTGTGGCATTCCATCCAAGAACTGATCTGTCGGCATACGTTGTTGCGAATCGTGGTCCAAATGTGGCACGGCTTTTGACAACTCTGCTCGCATTGACACGGCATACACAGGAGGGTCACCTCCTGGTCCCAGCCGGGCGCCCTTGAACTGCCGTATTGCCTGCTGGCAGTCGGCGGGGCTTCAGAACTCGACGATCAGCACCTCCTTCGCGGTGGCCCACTCCAGCTTCTCAGGGCCTCTTCGCACCACCTTCGCTCTGCCCTTGAGCATCATCCGCAAGGCCGCCAGCTTCGCCCGGTCGGTCACGACTCCGACCTTCTTCGCCACGTCCTCGAAGTCATCCAGGAGGCTCTGGACATCCCCATCCTCGAACGGCTGCGGCCACGGGATCTTCATTCTCCAATCCTGGCCACAGCACCAATTGTTGTGACCCAGGAACGTGGATGGCACAAAAGTTGTTTATTCGACAAAGCAACACGGGTTAAGCATTTAAACAAGACCTGAAACAAAACCACTCATTTGCACGCGGTATTCGGACCCAGACCGTCTCGGCTGCCGCAGAGGTCAATGCTCAGTTCCTTTAAGTAGCAGGGACCATTATGGGCGATGCTGCACTCTGATTTTTCATCCTGCATTTTTCCTGCGGCTTGTACGATGTCAAAATATATGCTCTGGTCCTACTACTGAATAGAAGTGGTATGAGTAGTATATTACGATCGCTCATCTTCACTGCAATAGTACATACATTAGGCAAGTCTGAATATATTGGAACTAGTAGGGATAACACCAAAACAACTATTGTTTATGAAAGCTACATTCTCAGTGTCATCTGTTTCTATTTTGACCACAGAATAAAGTTTCTTGCATTTCTGTCTGAGAAAGTAGTAATCTGGCTACTGACAAATAAGATTGTTTATTTTATGAAATAAGACATTGAAACACACAGTTCAAACGTGCAAATTCAGTAACGTTGTTCTAACTGTGTGTAACAATAAAATGTCAAATGAACCGGACGTTGATGGGAAAGTATTTATAGAACACATCAGAAATGAGTACGTCATGGACGTGACTGTCGAGGTCATTGACACTAAACACGTACAGCATAGATGATCTGATGCCAAGCATCCAAAATTGAACACTGGTTTCAAAACATTTACAATGCAGTAAAGGTTATTTCGAGTTGGTATTCTTGATGTCAGCATTTATACGAGACACATTGCACAAAAGTGTGTAGACAGAACCACAAACAAACCCACTCATTTGCACGCGATGCTTGGTCCCAGACCGTCTCCGTTGTCACAGACGCCAATGCTCAGTTGCTTTACGTAGCAAGGACCATTTTGGGCGATGCTGCACTCCGGTTTCTTCCTGCATTTTTCCTGCGGTTTGTTCGATGTCAAAATATATGCTCTGTTCCTACTGCTGAATAGCCGTGGTGCGATTAGTGTGTTACGATCGCTCATCCTCACTACACTAGTACTCCTTTGCAGTGGGTCTACTAATGTGTTTCTGGAAATGGGAAGGCTATCAGCGAATATCATTTACTTCGAATACATGTTTACCCAAGTCACCGGCTACACTTAAACATGTTGTTATGCAAGTGCATATGCTACAACTGAACTGGGTTTTCGTCTGAAAGTCACTATTATTCTGTAGTTTCAAGTAGACAGTCTGTTTGTTAGTGAAAACGGTAGTGGATAGCTGTTTCCCTCCTTCCAAACTACACTTAGAGAACAGCAGATTAGAAAACATGAACGATTTCCTCCGTCTAATCATCAACAAGTCTGAAACCGGTAAACAAGTTGGAGAATGAAATGGATCGATAAAGAGATACTGCGCGCTGACTTAGTCGTACAATTATTGTTAGAACTTAAAAATTTTGAAACGTTGAGTTCCCTATAGCCAATTCATCAGAATAGAAAACATACATTGCGATATGTTGCCACTTCGTTTACTCTCATTAATCGCAAACGTAAAACTTGCAAATTCTGTACATCATACAGATAAGGGCAAACAAGGACTAGACACCCCTATAAGGACACCAAGTATTATGTAATCACGACCATGGCAGCTCGATAGGTTGCCTCAACCACTTTTGTGTACACAACGTTGACTGGTAAGTTCGGATAAGCATCACTATATAGAAAGCCAGTAACCTTGGGTTTCGATTGCACAGCAGTATCTTAAACGAGTTTAATGAATCAGTTTGATTACATGCTGTCATGAGGTGTTTTGTAATCGACGAAGTTTGGTTTTGAGCAGTCAGTTCACCGAGTTGAGGCTGGTGCGTCAACGGTTGTTTCAATCACTTCAGGATGTGTTCGGTAACTCGTTGTACTAGTAGTCAATCTATTCTGCTTATGCAGACATCGCTGTGACTGCATGTGAGCTGGTAAACAACATGGGAGGCAGAAGAGTTTGGCAAGCTACATTCGCGACTGTGGAGAACTAGTCCTCTAGTGGTTTGAAATAAGCGCAACTGCGTAGCCGGCTACGTTTGAGCCAGAGCAGACTATAGTTTATGCTTTGTGTCATTGGCTAGATGGTCACGGGTGAATGGCAAGAACAGAAAAACATTCTACTTTGGAACCGTAAATACGGGCTCAGTGCTATTTTTCACCGTATTGTGTGCCTTGATGAAATTATCGAGGTATCCGTTTGCTAGTAAGATTTGTTTCAGCAACTCCCATTCTTTCTGCAGTGCATCAAGGGTACAGATATGCCGACAACAACTGCTCGCAGATATTCACCCATTTGCCAGCAGTGCTGTCTAAAGCAAGCACATTATCGGCCTACAACGGAATTAAAAGACATTCAACATCAGATATTCGTTAAGCCAGATAAAGGCTCTGATGTTGTTTTCATGACCAAGGACGTGTATATAAGGAAAATGAATATCATTTTGGAAGATCACCGTACGTTCAAAGTTTATCAGAAAGTAGAAAATAACATATTGTTATAAAAGCAAGTTTTAAGGTAAATTTAGATACTGTTGTTACATGAACATACATCTGGAACACAGTAGTATAAACAGTTGAAACCAGTTGGCACGGCAACACTGTGATTGACAGGTGCTCCACCGATTTTGTGCATGAATAATTCTGTTACTATAAAGTTACTCGTTGGCTAATGGACACTTTGGATCCTATCCGCGAAGTTTTATCTCCACAGCGACCGAAAAATTCATTTGAATTAACTGAAATCTAAAAACACAATTTGGTGAGTACTCAGTCAATGGATTACATGGATGTTAGCTTACATTTTACGAATGTTTGCTATTTTGAGACAGTCGATTTTTATGTGATCTTATCCCTAGTCAGAACTGTGACATAAGTGTTTCACTTAAGCAACGTAAGTGAAGTTGTTTATCAGGCTGAACTCGAACTGATTCAACCAGTATGAGGCTGTTTTTCAAATGTAGTTAGCTGACCTGGAGAAAACAAAATAGGTTCGAATGCTTTTTCAAAACTCAGTATGAAAAAACAGTCTAGGTATTCCAATTTTGCTTTGTCAAAGGAACCCAGCGATCTCACAAGTGGTGACTCATTGAATACACTAATAAATACTGTGTGAGTGCAGCCACTGTTTTCAACAATCGATACCAGGTCGAAGAAGAATTATTGTAATGATTTTGCTACTTACGGGAATGCATTGAATCAAGGATGTGAAAAGTTCGAGCTGCCTACAGGAATGGAGGGATCAGTTTAGGTGCCTCGTAAATGCCTGCGACCCACAACAAATCTGTGATGCTGATAGTCGTACCCGAATTTTGGACATGACCGAGCAAGCTCTGGCATTGTTTTACTAGCTGTGATTACAGACTGTCAACGCCTGGCTGAACAATCGAAGGAAACTATAGTCCGCGCCATATTGCGGCAAACAGTTAATCCAAAAACCAGACGCAAGGCCATTGTCATAACCTCCAGCTACAGTTTAGCAATGCAATGGCTAGCACTACGTCCGATTCTATCCAGTGAAGTAGTCTAAGTTTCTAACCTATTACTGATTCGGCCACAGAGACGTGTTTCCCTTACGCTTGAACATAATATGTATTCATCGTTCTCATTGTGAAACCACCAAAACGACGAAGAGATCAATTTCAAAGCTGAATTCTGCCTTCGACTGTGGCTAGTGAAAACATAGCGCTGCCTTGGAAGATAAACTGTGATGTCAGAGTCAAGTCAAGTGATGGCGCAGCAATGGATATTGCAGAGAATAATCTCAATATCTTTATGGAAAACTGTACAAAAAGCGAAACACGATCTTTATCAGTACTCGCAACTCAACCAACCATATTTTGTCTGGTCAAAATTTTTATTTCATCCGGACCCTATTAACCAATTTCAGTTATGCACATCGTAAAACTGGTTTAACCACGAAAGTTGAGGTGATGACCAGATTACCCAAACGAGATCCCGCATTAATCCTTAATGCATTCGGGCCAACTCGAAGGTCAGTCGGTAGAACCAAGAAGCGGACTAACCCAAACGCTAGGTTTTTCCATAATAAAGACTGAGTTTGATCTGTTGATAGACAGATGTATCAAAATAAACTTACATGCCAAGCACCCCACAGTAAAACTTTGAGCACATCTTCATAATCAATTTTAAAATAGATATGCCGAACGTTCTCTAGACAAAGTGTGTGTTCGGAAAAGAATAGTGAGTTCCTTGAGAAACCCGATGAAAAGCTTATCTGGCCCCATTTTATTCATATGAAAACGAGGTTACTGGGAAACCTTTCACTATCGAATTTTTGAGTAAATTTGTTAGTACTTACCCTATGACAATGAGTATAGTCTTACTCAATACCCGCGTGGCAATGATTTTGCATATAAAAATAAGTTGCTGTTTACTTCGTCTTGTTGCCCATGCTCTCACAAGTCTCATTCTAGACAAATATCTTTTAGACAGAAATAAGCTAGTATTCGGAAAAATTCGTAAACACTTTGAAGATCGACACTGTAATAATTCGGATAAACCTATTTTCAGCGTAAATGGTCTTAAACTTATTAGCTATTGACCATCAATTGAAACTGTTGCAAGTAACTAAAATGATCTAAGAGGTTTACAAATGCTAGTCCAAGATTATTTTAGCATTGATTTATAAACTACAGACACTACTTTCATCATTAGGTTTGTGTATGTAAAACAGATTGTATGAACCCTCCAGTTCTGTTACTCCACTGCCTCTATTTCGACTGAAATCCGCGCAAGAGTGACTTACTCCACGCCAATAGGCACGCTCCTTGTGGCAAACACATTCACTGTAACAGCGAATTCATCAAATTCACCTCCAACAGACTACACCCTGAACAATCGCTTGTTGCGCATACTGATCAATGGCTTGTTCTGATATTTTCATAAGTACCTTTTTGTAAATGTAAGCATATAGTTGAAACGATTAAAAACGACTGTTTGGAAAACGGTATTCTTTCAAGTTGTGCGGGGGACTGAGCAGGTAGTTTAGTAACGTTAATTCCCTGATAGTTATTTTGTTTTCGAATGTGAGTAAACTTCCGCATGGTTTCATATCGCACGACCACAATATGGACGTGCAGGCCAGGTTCCTCTTATTCACCCACAACTTTGATTTGCAATTCAAATCCAGAACTGAATAACCTTCAGCCAACGCAATATTCAAATGAGGGAATGAATCCGAAAAGGTTGATTTACGAGTCTTGATCAGACGTCATACCGGACGACAATCGCTTGGCAGAATCTCCTACGAACCTCACACACAAGCAAATTGCTGACCAAAACCTCTTCTGTTTTGTTCATCTCGCTTAACATAAAGTTGACTAATACATCTGCATGTAAGTAAAGATACGCGTTCTATTTCGGAATACGATTAGAATTGCAGGCTCTGCATCGGATTCAGACCGAGAACGTTCTGCAAATTCAACTGTAAATGGAAGAATCATCGAGGAAAACAATGAAAATTAGCCAGCAAACAACTGCAGCGGATACAGGTCGTTGATCGAACGACGAGTTATTAGAAAAGATTGTTTCGAGAGTCCTGCATAAACATACATCAAGATAGACATAACTGCGCCAGCAGGTCATCTCTTTTGTTGGATCGGTGGATAAATAGTTAAGCTCTGTAATTTTTCAGCAAATTAGCAAGTTAATCCACTGCAAGGTAGCAGTACTGATATGGTTAAATATAAAATAATAACATGGAAATGGCACTTTCCAGAGTATTTTTCCTATCAATATCTGCCGTCTTACAGGGATAAATTTCTAAAGCGATATGCAGTTTTTATCACTGATGTCCCATAGTCTATGAGTTGAGCCCGGATTGATTAAGTAGCTAACGATTGCATCAGTCTTTTTTCCACAAACCTACAATATGAAGGCAACGACCGACCTGGTGAGCATTAATCAGATTTGTGGGTTTGGAATAGCATACACGGACACGTTAAGAAACGTAGATTCAAACTGTTTGGTAAGTAGGACGAGAACAGTGCACTTGGTCACCAATTCCTTCTTAGGAATGTACAGATTAGTGTCAAAAATGGATTCATACAGTGTGTCATATATCATAGGCAAATGAGTTGTACAAGATTGATATAAACCGACACACTGTTCGAAAACTCGCAGTAATCTGTTAACACTGTGCTTCGCCCTGATGATAGTTTCGCTGGTTTGCATTTATTCATGTTATAGGTTTTCTTGCAGTGTTTGACCGAGGGTTAGTAAATCTTACGTAGTTGAACCAGAGAAGAAGTGATTTTATTCGGACATCCACAATGAAAAGGCCAAAACGTATCTAAAGTTGATTCGTTCTGAATGTGTATGTATACTAGTAGGTAAAAATATTTGCCACAGCGTCTCACTGGCTTCGATTGGAATGAATTATTTGGTTACAGACAAAGGCCACAACAATGAGTAATGCATACGGGTAAAATACCTAATTCGACTGGGTAAATTCATTTACGGCATTGTATAACCGTTATTGGTTTGACTGAACCCAAAGATACGAAGGATATCAACCTATCACATTAATGAAGCTACAGGCAGTGGAAGAAAAAGCTGTCTTAGATAGTCATCATACTGCTGGCCAATCTGGTTTCTATTGTTCAGTACTTCAGGCAGTAATGACAGGTGTTGTTGTTTCAAGCCATCACGAGAAATACAACCACATGCACTATGATGTTTGTACCAACGAGTGACTAGGCGAACCACCCTCAACTCAGTCGTTTCTAACCACTACAGTTAGAATACTCATCCCACTTCAACATTTCAGATTGCGCAATATGCATTAATCACTTAACAAATGCACCGTACAAACCGTAGTGATTCTCGTGACGGAAAGCAGGATGGAAATTATTAGAAATTATAGACAGATTTTCCGTTGTCCATGGATATGCGATCAAACACAACTTCACTTAAGTAATCTCGTTGATATAAAAATGGACAGCGTGTGCGGAAAGTCTAGCATTGCATTTGCACTGCTCACCACTTATGTTCTTACTTGTACAGGAGCAGCATTAAAATTGTTTATGTAATCGTGACGCTCATTGATATAAAGAAAATCCACATCACAGTTACTTGTTAGCTGTATTTCGCTCCTGTATATTTATGAATAAAATAGCATGAAAAGGATGGGCTGTAAACATATATCTGCATTTAACAACTTTGACGATGAGCAAGGTCCAGTATCTAGTAGGAAGAACCAGTTGCATCTTTCGTGCAAGGAACAATTTTAGGATATTTTGTCGGGCATGCGAATTCACCATTCAATTGTTTGTCCTCGGAGACTTAACTGTGTTTTAGATAACCTCATTGTAAACAGTCAAAGTTTCCGACAAGTACGTCAATAATGCTTAGTACTGTGGTTCATTTTTATCGTATAAGTAGCTTAAAAATTGCCGAAGTTAATTTTGCCATATCGATGTCAAACCGGTTGTACTGACACTTTACAACCGGTGGTGCCAATTCTATCGATCGACCAAGTGAGGTGTATGGAGCTTGTTGGTCAGAGTGACCGGCAGCGTACGAGGCAGCCAGCTTTCAAGACTGTTTCGAACAGGAAGATCAAGGTGTGTGTGATTTGTGCCTGCATCCACTGTGATAGTGCGAGTGGGCATCTACAGGTACAGGAGAGCGATTACAACAATCCTGTTAATTAATGTCTATACGTTGATTAACGATAATCCAGCTTGACTCAAACAACTGAAACTATTTCAAACATCTGGGCTACCCATTGTGGTTTTCATAGCAATGAAGGGAGTACGAAATTGATCATGAGATTTGTTCAGTTACCCCTCGATAAACCATTTAAACAGGTCGTATTTACGACTTACGGTTAAGTCACCATCCAGTCACTTTATCAAATGTCATAATTTGTGCGCTCACATGGTCACAACCACAATATGGCTGACTGTTACATAAACATTTCTTAAACTCACCACTGCCTATTTCTTAGTTTGCTATCGCGATTGTATTACTTAAAATATACCTGCTAATTCGTCATCTGATATGACTAGTCGTGTGCTTAGATGAATAAGTTGGTCCTATGATGGATCTTCAAAAATATAAGTCTGTGTAACATGTCCGATGACATGTACGTATAATTAACTTCTGTCGACCGTTATCAAAGTTGATCAGCAGTAAGTTTTAATCGCTAATTTAAATATAAGGTTAGATTCACGATGAGTTGTTTCACCTACTGTTTTATAAAACATTTATGCCTCCATATTCTTAAACGCTCTCCGAAATTGGTTCACACAAAACCACAACATGAGGCGACACTTTCGTTAACCATAAATAACACCATGCAGTCCTGCATGAAAACTAAATCGAGTCGTTTATTTTTTGGTTTAGGCAAACGGGGAAGTGTGCGTAAACGAACGAAACACCATTCGTCTACCCAGGCACATCGCATACCTTAAATAAGCGCAAGCAAAATCGAATTGTCACGCGCAAGCTTTTGCGGACAGATATGTAGGTGAACTTGTGCGCACGTGGAACAGGCATATGAGCAGAAAGTTCAACTCATATCGAGTATTTGGAGAAGTAAAGTTAGTAGATCGGTAAAAATGACTGGAAGGATTTTGAGTTTTATGTATTGCCTAGTTTTTCTTTGTTAGATAAACCGTAATCCCTCACACTTGATACTTACAATCGTATGTCGTTGAACCCGTTTACCAATTTTCAATTCAATTAATTACTTCGTATGTAAACCCTTTAAAAATGCAAAATACCGGTACATCTGGAGATCAGAGACATTTGAATAATATACGAGAAGAAAAACACGGCTAAGAATCGAGTAAATACACAAGCGATACATGAGTCGATAGAACAGATTTGACCGACTAACCTTTTAAATGTACACGTATTGTTACAAAATTTTGTTAAACTGTCACACCTTGGCAAATGCACACTATTTCCTTTTAACCAATTCTAGTTTTTTTTTTGTGAAACTGACATGTGAAAATGCGCAATGTAATATGAACAAGATGAATTGTAGTTTTTCATAAACACAGTTGAATAACCGTCTTTCCATCTCGTTCAACTCACGTTGTATCAACGACATTGGACCAATTTGTTTCTGCTTCCAAAATTTCCTGTCACTTGCTACACTGGTACGTCCCTATTATTAATTCATTTTCGTAACACCTGTAAGCAGTTTAACGTTGATTCAAACACTAGTGAGGTTTAGCGCACTACTCCGCGAATCCTATACTCATTGCCCTGAGGGTGTCTGTCAAATAACGGCACTTGTGATACCGGCCGCGATTTTCGGTAGAAGGTAAAGTACACAATCAGAATGTATGGGAATTCCTCCCATAGAACTGCAGTCCCGGTAAATTCGGGCTACACGCAATCAGTATCTACTTTCATCGGTCTCGAAAACACTAGCGCAGCATGGTCAGTAAGAAAAACGCTTTTCAGATTGTTTACCGAGTGCCAAGGAATCGATCAAAGATGGTGAGATTCCGAATGCTGACCGTTGCCGAGGCCATTAGTATCCGATTGCGCAACCCTGTGCTCAGAAGAAGTTCGTGCGGACACTTAATCTGCCCTGGCCCACAA
>JTDE01001069.1:165932-176052 GCA_014338405.1 Paragonimus skrjabini miyazakii
TTCCGGTAACACGAGGTCAATACAGACAACCTTGTAAAATAACCAGCTCACGTGTTAGGATCGCTCTGACCAATAGGCAATTCGAAGAGTTAGTCAACAGAGCACCATCAAGTAGCGACGTGATCGGTTTGGCTGCGACACTTCCAGATTACCGGTTGCAGTTTTGAAGCTAATTATGGGGCTGAAATGAAGCGCCTTCCTTTACGTCAATGTCACATTTATTTAAGATGCATACGGCTTATAAGAAGATCGACTAAAAAACAGGCAAGCGGAATTTGATCTAACTAATTACTCGTCAAAGTACAATGAAGGTGTGCCATATACGAAAGTGGTAAATAATACACTGCGCTCTAATTTTCGGAATTATCCACTACCACATTAAACATCTTCAGTTTGGTATGTACGTAAATTTGTCAATGAGACATTCTCATCATATGATTTTACTCACAAATTTCGGAATGAAATAGTGCTGATCAAAGAGATGTTTCGATAGTGAATGTTGTTGCCACACATACAGCATTTGATACCACTCACGGAAAACTGAGTATGTAGTGACCAAAGAGTATACAAAGCTGCGATGAATTGTTTTATTTTCAAATAGTAGGAAGAGGAAAGTGAAGTTTTAGTTGACTGCAAACCTATGAACTGATAAGCGACTAAGTAAAAATCTTTCAGTTGTCCGCAGTATATTATTTACAAGTATTCGGCGATTGCTTACTTGTTATGTGATGCTGCAATTACGTACACGGGAGGAAATGCAGGGGTTGGTCACAGGTCTACATAGGGCAGACTGTGCTGACTACAAACACTAGAATCAACGTCAAGCGAATTTCTCGTTGAGTTTAGTGGAGGTACGCTGGAAATCTATTGGGAATTTGTAATCTGAAAACAGTTTTTGGGCAGTCAATAACTGTGATTATTGACAACGTATCATTTCTGATTAAACATATTTTCAGTCATGGTGGATGATAGAAATGTTTGGTTATCTACTGTGATGTGATAGATAGGAAGCAACACATTACCCTGAAGATAGGACACTAATGGCCAGCAGCATGGGGGCAAAGGTAGAAGTTTATTTCGAGGATGTGTGTAGATGATTACAGAAATGAAATAGAGGTGCGCGATTAGACCAGGATCTTATAAAAGCAACATAGAACTGGCAATCAGGAATCCGGTTTCCACTATCTCATTGACGTTGGTGTTTGGGCCGGTGTGATACCAACTAAAGCACATAAGTTATGCACTTTCGGTCAAAGTGCGGAAGCCCGCGCAGCTCAGGTCTTCATAGACCATTCCACTGCATCTTCACGATCACCGACATCCAAGTAACAAATATTGACATTGATTTTCCAAAGTATTTCTACGCCGTCATGGATAGCGGGCGACGTCGTTTCGTAAGGCAACCAACACAGATTTCCGATGTCGACGGAAAAAGTTGCAAACAATCCTATAGATCAAATCTCTGGAAAGTTAAATTCACACGGTTTATTAACCACTAAATTTCCGATCGTTTTCTGTGGGCTACACTTTCCCGCAACACCATATCATTACGGCTGGATCACCAGTTTTCGTAAAAGCCAGTCGGTCATTGATAGATTAGCTGAAGAGAAATCAGATTTACTTTTAACGCTTGTTCGTGTTTGTCATCATCCGCCCGTTGTAAAACTACCGGACTTCATCTTTCTACATGGTGTCACAAATGGATCAACAGACTGGCGCCTATGCGTAGATTATCGTGTCCTTAATATAATCAAGACATTACTGTCAGCAATTTTGACACCTGTCACCAGATCTCAAGTGTCGACGTCGTTATCACTAAGATACCATCACCGGTCTATACGGATTTCCACGCATACCGCCTAGGATTACGTCAAGGCTCACAAACAATTCACATTTTTATTAACAGAATACGGCTACATTAATCATGGTCGTTACAACACTTCGGCTCGAACGCTGAATTACTTAAAACTGATGGTATGTCAGACACCGTAATTGGTACTACTGCCCAACAAAACACCGCAGAAACAAAAAAGCCGCTCACTTCCTTCGATGAAGGTCAACTATAGGCAGAGACTGACTATGGTTCAATTTAACTGTGAGGTATTAACTATCGGCTCAGTTGTTCGTCACTCCCGACAAGTTGTCGAAGCAGCACATTAGCTATCATACTCCGTAATCCAACAAGCCATTCGCCCGCGAACTTCGACAAACAAACCGGGTGGCTCCACTTCCGTCAGAAGTATGCTACATTTCTAAAAGTGAGGCCTTATAGTTGATTTCTCTATTCCGAATATCAACAATAATTGAACACAACTCAATCGACCTAACCGCCAAAGCCAGGTCATAACCTCCGGAAGCTAAATTATGCGCCTCCTGCCAGCAATTAGGATTGCGCTTAACCAATCAACCTCTCCAACTGCTTGCTGGCAGGATTCTAGACGACGGTTGTGCTGAATATTTTCGCCTTTTTTCTACGGAACAATTTTACGTTCTACCATCTTACACATTCTTTCAGAGGGACCGTTACTAAGCAACCTTTATCTGACAAATGACAACCGAAATTTGGCACGCGCTTGTATGGCCTGTCAACATTCTACAATACACAAATATCTATCAGTTCCTTCTCCATTAGTACGCTTACATATCAACATCGACATCCCTCTACCACGTCTAACTGTACATCCCAGATTTTCACGGCGATCGATCACACTATCCATCAGTCAGAACAATCCTGGTCTCCAACGTTACCACCGAAGCGGTCTCGTAACTTCTAAGCGGATTCTTAGCAACATCACATGATTGTCCCTCGAGTGTCAAAATCGGTTGACTTGCAAGTTAAAAATGATCAACTTGCAGAAATACTCAATACCTTAGGATGCTACTGTTTCAGCTGAACGCCTTCACTGACAACTCAAAGCAGTGCTCAGCGTGATGAATTCATTCAGCTGGATATGAGCACTGATATTGTGTCTACTAAGCACTTGTGTAAGCCTCACGACAGACCCTCATTCACTCGGTACCTAAGTTCCCTAGTCTGACCCAATACGTCTTTCTGAGAGTCATTTGTACACCGCAGTAATCAACCCCATAAACCATAAGTTTGACCAACAACTCGCTGTTGAAAGGCGTTATTATGTGCAGAGTGGTGTCCAGGAGCAAAAGCATGACGGTTCAACACCCAAGCCCTCCGTCAACGTACGTGTTTTGTGTGAGTGGATGGTTGATAGCCTATTCTGCAGTGTCTTTAAGAATGTTTTTTATGCTTCAACGGCGAGGCCGCGTTCATAGCACACATTACCCACAATAACACCTAACTATACTTATTAACTGCCTCAGGCTTGTGCACAGTGACTATCCCAACGTGTTGTCGCAGTCGAGTTTTGTAATGTCATTCAGTCAGCCTTCGGTTGCTGGAGTTCCCGCCATCACATTAGGCGAACCTATTCTAGAATCTCGCCGCCTAACCTACCATTTTCCCTTACTGCTCCTTCTGGATACAAAGTGCATTAGCTGGAGTATTCCTTAATATTCGCATAATTAACATTATTCAACAAACAGTACATTTTGTAAAAATATTCATTGTTTATCAAAAAATTGCCTGAGGGGTGATGGTAGAGGTGCCTAGAACATACACAAGGGACCATTTAACTGCACTTTGATTAGAATAGGTTTGTTGACTGTCACATAAACTGGTTACTTTGTTAGTTACCAACCGATGCAGAACTGTCGTAGCTAGAGTAACCACGGCAGGTTGAAGACAACAATAACGACGACGCGATGTCTCAATTGAGATGAACAACCCAAATATCGAACTGGGTGGGTAAGACTGAATGAATAACTGTGGGTTATATTTCCAATTCGTTTTATTCAGATAAAATGTAACCTGCAATGGCGTCTGATTCCGCACACGAAAAGACCGCTAACAACCGATGTGCCATTTGTAAATAAAATGTGTTGACTAAGAATGAACTCGATCGTCAGAAATCTTGACAGCTGCTAAATTCAAACCAAAATCACAAACATGTTAAAACGCGGCAAACGCTCTGCCAGGTTGAGGTACGAAGCCAGCCTGGGAACTCCGACTGTTTTCCTCACGCAATTATGGAGCTATACATAAATGATCCTTGTAGTAATACCACGCTCTAAAGGTGCAAACCGCAGCCTGTAGAGACTAGTCATATTAATAAATCTGTTCGGTTAGCAAATTGAAAAGAACTAAGTCAAGTGACGTTGTTCGCATAAGGAATAACTTACTAACCAGAGTAAGCTTCATCAGGACTTTCTCGGAACCTTCGAGGGTTCCTTCAAGAATAGTTAGTTCGAAACAAACTCTAAGCAAAGACCGCTGGAGATGGCTGCTGATACCCGTGAACTTATCATGCAGAGAGGGTGTGTAGTGATGTTAACATTGTGATTCTCCAAAACGCAGTAGTCCTAGAAGGCGCGTAGAGCGATCGAGTGAAAAATAACCATAAGTTCTAAAATAACCTCTACTTTTAGTTAGGAAACGAAATGCCGATACTTCAATGTCCGTCGCAAAATGAAGATATGATCGACACATACGCAGAAAACAAACCCGTTATTTTATCGGCTCCTTTCTGTACTTCAAGAAACCGCAACATTATGAAACCCATCAGCAACTTAAATGCAAGAGAACCAACACTAATAACTGCGTGATTATCTAACCACGTACGAGCACCTTTGCCCAAGTTGAAAATATATGTTGATAAGGCCATTCAGATGGAACCTCTTCCGTGTGAAAGAGGTGTGATCACTTTAAAGAACAAGTTATCATGACCATTTAGTAAAAGAGCTGGAGTAAAAAACTAGCATCTGAAACTTTATTATGCCTCAGTAAGTTAGGCTTCAAAGTCAATTCGGTATCACGTGGAGGATTGACAGGAACGTCACAATTAAGCACAGTTTCTGCCAACCACAACTAAGCAAGCCAGTTGAGGATTATTGAATTGTTTCTAAAAGTGCACATTTCATCTGTCAAGTTGTCAATATAAACTGTGGCCGTGTGGATATACTTTTCCACAATCTCACTAACAGTTTATTGGCGGCTAATGCAACCACGAACCAAGGGAAACAGCATCGACCATTTCCCGATACGAACGTTTTTCATCTGCTTAATTCTTACAGTTGAATACTTATTGTAGGCTCCATACAGACTCTTTGTAAGTTTACGTTTCAGTTGACAACAGCCGATGTCATAATAGTGATCACATCGATAAGTCGACATCTGTCTATAAGCTCTGCGGAATAGGCAAAAATCAACGTACCGTCTTCAATGACGCTGGGGATAGACTACAGCGAGTGCGTATAGCTGCTGAAGGTCCTACTTACTGCGGACAGGAACAGTAGCGAGGTTCGACTTGAAGTAGTGACTATAAAACAGACAACCACCATAGTGTCGCAATCGTTACCAACGGCGAGAGGAACACCGAGTCTCTTTTTGGGATGTATAGGGTGAAGTGGAATTTATAAGCAACGATGAAGGGCGACAAGGCTGCGGTGTACGTCGCTTGAGAAAAGCATAAATTTACGCTGTGTATGTGGGCGCGTTAGGAGGTATATCTCTCAACGAAGCAGGGAAGACGAATCACGCAGTATCGACAAACCCAGTTTTGAGAGTATTGTTCTCTGCAAGATTGTGTAAGTCAACAGGTAGAACCGAATGTCAGCTGTTTGGAGTAAAGCTGGAATATTGTTTGAAGCAGAAATCAGTGTCGGGTGGATGGATGTCTTTTCCGGTTTGCCAGAGTGCAGCTGTATGATTGGACGCCCACACGATTCAAATAAATCTGGGCTATTTTTCCTCGTTTGCTTTCTGACACATCTATATTGCGATTCTTTCGAATGCCAACATAACTATACACAGTTGTTGTGTAAGAGTCACTCTGTGACTTGACCACATTGCATGGTTTGCCATACATATTCAGAGCCTCTGTGGTCTGATTTTCCACAAACCGCGATGTTAACGTCTCTTCCTCGATGTGAAAATAAACCCAAATGAATTAGTGCACACTAGGAAGAGCTAGTTATATAAAATGCCAGTAATGGGAGATGGCAATACTTGTTGGATAGTACATCACATGATAAGAAGCACGATGAGTTGTTAGTTTCGTACAGATGTTGGCTGAAGAAAACTGGAAACAAAATCAAAAATATGCTGCAGCTTTATGCCAAATCTCTTGCTTAATAGTCCGCATTTCACCAGATGACAGCCAAATTTATCGTGGCCAGCGTTTACCATCACAGCCCAGGCGATCATATAATGTAAATCGAGAGAAACATGGTTGCCTTTGAGCTATGAATGACATCAACGTGATACTTCGTTGGATAGGGAGTGGAAAATTAAATGAATGTTAACATGCTTCTTGCTTACCGTATATCGTCGTGATACACACCTGGATACATCAATGCTTAATGACACATCTCACAGTTTACCTGGCACCAGACATATGTAGAAAGCTTCCACTGTATTGTAGATGAATGTAGAGTGCAGATGGAACATCACTAACAATTGATCGCAGCTTTCGCATTTTCATAGACATTCCAGTCGGCTCCTTTCGACAATAAGCACGGGACTCGGGTTGCGCTCTCATTAGAGCACATCAGTAATGCATATCCTTGCCACGGCTGGGACTAGAGCTCCGGCCACGCTTTCATGAGGCAACCGCGTTAACCACTGGGTCATTGACCTCACGTTAGGCACGAACGAATTATCCTAGGTGAACGCACAACCAGTTTCGCTGGTGAGTAATGATCAGGTTGCCCGACTGACTCGATGGGAGACACGGTTACTCTCTGTTAACTCCAATCGATGACCCATCGACTAGGACTTCTCCCCAAGTTGAAATAACAGAAATCATTAACTTGTTGAGAGGTATTATGATTACTGATGAGTAGTAGGGGATTTCGGTTTCCATGTCGGTTGAACATCACCCACAATTGATTGCAGCTGTCGCATTTCCACTGACTTTCCAGTCGCCTCTTTCAAAACTCGAGTCTTGCTTCTTTTCGAAAGGAGCCGACTGGAAAGTCTATGGGAATGCAACAGCTGCGATCAATTATGGGTGATTTTCAATCTACATGGGAATAAAAATCTTCTATTACTGATCAGGGATGTATAGTGCTTCTGAACACGGCCAACCAATGACCAAAAGAACACATTGCACAGATGAATGAAACCTGTAAAAGTTTGGTGCGCTAATCTTCAACAGAAGTAGACCAACCCTTTACTAAAACAGAATAATAAAAAACACCGTCCCTTCCAAGGTAAGCTTATAATTACTGTACAGTTTTCTCGTCCGACTGTTCATGACGTATCACGTCCAGTCGGTCGAAGCCCACAGGCTATTCATGAGGTAACAATCGATCAGTTACTGAATAATTGACATTTGTCAAAGATTAGCTACCTAAACGATGAACAACGAGAGACAAGAGCACGTGCAGAAGTGTGGGCTAACCCGATTTTGTTCGACAGCATGAGTAATGGCGCAAACCACGTAGTATTCAGATGCGATTTTAATGTTTCTGTTACCCTTCTTGAAAGCTACCTGAAGCACTGTTGCATAAGCTTCTTTTCGCTGAAAATACGTCTTTTCTTTCGCAAAAATGTTTGATATGCAATCTCATACAAAAATGAACAGTGGTGTGCGGCATTCACGCCGCACGAACCATGTATGTGCGCTCACAGGCAGAATAAATGATGAGGTTTGGTAAACATCAGTTAGACGGTTTGGACAGCATGTGCAAAGCAACCTGATTCGCACTCCTAACTGACTTTATATTAAGGCAATTGCCTTCACTTATCTGTCGACTAGGTGTCACGTATAAAAAACGCTTTATTCAATCGATCTATTTTCACGCGAAGCCACCACTTCTGTCACCCCTTCACCTGACTAGACAAAATATCCAAGTGCCCTCGTCGTCACAATCATCATCAACGCTGGTTGGTCCTGAGATTTAACTAGCATACAACTCTGAAAACAAAGGCAAAGCCAAGTTAAGATAAAGTGGAAGTGAGGAGAGAGAACCCGAATACCAAAATCACATGTCTGAAAACAAATACATCAGGGGGATTGCACGCAGCAAACGACGTCAAAACGATACTGTAGTTTGAAGTGGTCTGACAGACTGAGCGTCTCGACCAACTCTTCGACAAAACTGGACGAAATCCTGAACACCGACAGAGCTGCTGATACCGAACAGGCCAATAGGTAGAGGTGTGACGAACCATAACTTCCTGGTCTTTGAGGCTGAGAGTCAAGAGAAGGCTTACTCAAATTTCCGGAAAAAAAGTGGTACAAATTTCAGTACTCACTTACCGGCTGTCTTGTTGTACAAGCTGTTGAATCAAAGGATTTGGCTGAGGACATTTAATGTTATGTTTAGGTCTGGGCGTTTCTGGAGATACACGAGCCCACATACAACCACGAGTGATCACAATATTACTAATCCAACCCGAGCACCATACACAGAAAAAAAACGAGCCAAATAATTCATATGAATCCCCCCAGAAAACGATTATGTACTCGCTGTAAAACTTAAACTCCTGTGCACAATCTTATAATTACCACCTCGAAATAGCCTGTTGCTATGCACGTTTGTTTCTTCCTCCATCACTTGGATGTGTTATACATTCACTAATGTGATTATTTCCACGTGGTCAGTGCTAACCATGTGAACTGTTTGTACAGTGGTGCCACTGATGTGATCTGAGGACGGCCCGTCAAGAGACCAGCTTGTGTTCGGGGTTAATCAACGTTTCTCATTATTGACAACATATCGTTAGTTGCATTTAGTGTGTGGAACCACGAAGATGACACAGGACGGTTTGCGTTTTTCTATATGTATCTTGCAGTCTACTCAGATCAAATGAAGTATTCAATCCAGATTATACCTCGATCGGATCCCTAATGAGCTGCTCTAGATGCGTAATGAATATGGCTTTGCTTTATATCAACACCATAAGTTTCGATGAACCTTCGAGCTGTTGGGATTTGTAGTTAACCTGAATATCTAATAATAGCGTCAGAGGTTCTACGGTAATCGAAATGACATTGCAGTATGCTTATGTATAGAACGAAGGCTGGACGGAACACTGAGTCAATTTGGCTGGCCTCCTGCTAGAGCGGTGTACGCTAATCTGAGACAACTACGGCGACAAAGAGGTATTTATCTAAAACCTAAGGGTCGTGTATATCAGACAACAGTGAGGGGTGTATCACTTTAAGGCAGCGAAACATGGCCACTCAGGGTAGAAAACGTGAACCGTCTTCAGGTATTTGACCACCGATGACTGCGTTCAATCGCTCGTATCGGGTAGTACTAACGAGTGAGCAACGAGGAGGTTAGGAAGCGGGTGTTTGGCACTGATTGTCAAACGAGTTCTTTCGTTCAGTCCTTACATTCGCACAGACTTAGATGGTTAGGTCATGTACTAAGGATACCAGCTAATCGCTTGCCACACCGAGCACTGTTTGCCGACGCTGCGGCCGGTTGGCGTAAGGTGCGAGGTGGACAGATGATGACCTGGCGTAGACAAATGAAATGGTTCACGAACGGGTTGGCTACTGTAGATCGATTTCCTCTCCCGGGCTGGGACCGTCGCGACTTACAGAGTCAGTGGCTTCAGACGTTAGGTGAGATGGTGGCTAATCGAGCTCAGTGGCATGAATGTTAACGTTGTCTTTGAAGTGAGTGCACTTAATGACACAGGGCAGTGAAAGCCGTAAGGAGGCTGTCTTGTTGATGACGCCTTACTTTCACTGACAGCTAGGTTGTTTGTTTGCAAAGGTGTAGGCACCTTGTCTTTGTATGTCTGAATATCGACGTATCTATTTTCTGTGCAGGTAAGTCTTTCACGTCGTAAAATTGATTTTAGATGTTGGGAAGACTTAGCGTTGAACCGGACTGCTTGGAGGAATACAATTCGGACGGGCGTCCGCGAGTTCAACGAGCAGTTATTGCGCGGCCGAGAACGAAAGCGTGCGGTACGCAAAGGAACCATCGGTGCTATAGGCCGTGGTGACATGAATATATGGCGTTGCGATGTGCGGCCGCAAATGTGCTGGCCGTTTTGGATTAGTAGGTCACCAACGTACTCATA